>CM071569.1:53162498-53356450 GCA_036426205.1 Ascaphus truei
GCCTCAGCGATCTGTGGACTCCCTTGCATGAGCGACGGGGAGGCACGTCTGTGACGTCATCCGGCTTGGTTCTACCTGATTGGCTCAAACACGGCCGTTGTGCAAAAAAGAAAAAAAATTAGTCAGCTCAAAATCTTGCTTCGCCCGCACGCTTTGCATAACTCGTAGCATGTCCAGCCTGGTGCACTTACATGCATTTGTTCGTACCGCGCGCACTAAATTCAATGGCAGCAATATTGTAACAAGGGAGGAGAGGAGCATGACAGTCTACAACTTCCTTGCCTGGAATGTGCTTGTATAAGGAACACGTACGTGTTCCACTCACTCTAATAAAGACTGTATTCTTGATTTGACTACCAACTGCCTTTATATTAATTCCAGGGAAGATTAACACATTTTTAATTTTAAATATTTATGGATTGTGGGCTTCCTGGGAGCAATGACAGATTCAACCATGTTCTGGAAAATCCCCTGATTCCTGTCTTAAAACAGGACTAAATGAGACGCTTGGCTTCTTGCTTTCAAAGAGATATATTTATATTGAAATAAATCTTAAAAGAAGTGGTAGTCGGCATCACAAAGTGCCATTACATAATTCTTTTTTCCTCCTTTTTTTTTCTTTTCTTTTTTTATTTCCGTAAGGTAAGTGAACAATGTGTATCACTTAAATATTGCTGCATCATTGCCACTATTCTTTGGAAATGAGGAGTGGGGAGGGAAACGTACTTTGAGCAAAGTACATCTTTTCAGGGATCATTCTTGTTAATTAACCACTAACTTGTTCCTTTTTTTTTTTTTTTCTATTTTGATAGAAAATGAAGAAGTTAAGGAAACGACATTGCGAGAGCTTAAAATGCTCCGCACTTTGAAGCAAGAAAATATAGTGGAGCTGAAGGAAGCTTTTCGAAGAAGAGGGAAATTATACCTAGTCTTTGAATATGTGGAAAAAGTAGGTGGATAGGGATGTCACTTTAGAGCCCAGTTCATGCACCTGCGTCTTAGCGTTTGGTCATTTGTGAAGATACGGCTTTGAATGGAGTTGAAGTCATCTCCAGCATGGGGAAGTCCACTTCATGGCAAATTGATAAGAAGGACCTCACAGAGCCAGCAGTGCATTCAAATGTAATGAGGCAGTGGTGTTTTTTTGTATGGAAAACTGTTTCAGAACCCAAGCAAAGAAAAATTGATTTGTTTTACTTTAGAAATAAATACTTCTACTTTAAAAAAAAAAAAAGAAAGAAATGTAGTAGATAAAAGCTTTTGCCTAAAATAAAATAATTAAAATATGTAATTATTTCAATTCTCATTCACGTTTTTGATGCCAGAAGTAACATTTTAGAGGCTGAATTACCTTGACATTAAATTACTAATCCTTGTAACTGATGCTGCTCCTTGTACAGCATAACCATGTCCTCTGTGTCGTTGTGTATAAAGCTGCAGGTATAGTACATGAAGAAGACTTGTGGCAGGACAATTTTATGTTCCAAAAAGAGAAGAAGCAAGAATGTTTCGTAATGAATCTCTGTGCTGATGCTTCCATTCACAAATCAACTTTAACTACTGTGAAACTAATGGCTTTCAAACCTCTTCTCTGTGCCCTAAATCCTATTTTGAAGGTTTCTGAGGCCCCCCTCCACATTCTATTCTTATGCAAATTGGGTGCAATTCCCTAACTATAAGTGCATTGTTTACCCCTAAAACTCCCGTACTAGAGATTTAAGAACCACTGGTATAACCATCATTCATCTGTTTGCTAGCGGTAATTGTGAGTGGCTGCAAATAGTTCCAAGAGCGTATACTGTATTTGACCAAATACACTCAAATGCAGAGTTGTTTCTCTCTTCCTTAAGGATCTCATTTGCAAATACACACTTGGGGACCAATTCTGGTAGCTCCAAAATTTGACGCACTGCTTCTAAAGTGCACTTTAGATGCGGAGTGGCATTCTTGGCTATTCTGTGAGCCCTTATCGCATGTTTAAACCGTGTCTAAACAGCTTTTTTAGAAGCGGTTTCACTCTTGCTCTGACAATTCGATCGGTTTGTCAAAAAAGCCTCCAACTCGCATTTTTTGCTCACAACTGCTATTCTCGTAGCTTTGTTTTGTAAGCCGCTTCTAAAAAATTTGCATTTTTTTTAACACCACCTAGAGTGGTGAGATTGGTATTGCAAGTTGTATCTGCAGCCTGAAATATGTGTTTGGCTGAGAGAGCAAAACTAATAAGTCAGACTGGTGATGGAGTTAGCACCACCTCTGGTCATTCCACTTCTAAAGCAAGTACAATCCGGGTATATTGGCTGTTAAATCGTGCGTTTTTTTTTGTTTGTTTGTTTTTTTTTTTTATATATAGACGTGGTTTAGAAGAAGCACTTTGCAAACAAGAATAGGGTTTTCTTCTCACATTTCATTCCGCTACTTCAGAACATGCTGAACGGTGCGGTTTGGCAATGGCCACTTCAGAGGTATTACAATAAGCCCCTTCGAAGGATAGTTCTATACAAGGCAGACTATGGACCCATAGTGTCCAATTAAAAGTTTCAGCTTTTATGTGCTGATTGTAGACCCTTCATTCGGTTTCTTTTGGTAGACAAAGATGAGAAATATGATCAGAATTAAATGGAAATAAATGCATTACTATTTTTCTGTTATAAGAGAACACAACACGCTCTTGATAACCAGTCTACCCAGTTATATCAAGATTTTATTGTAGTCCTTAGTCTTTATCCTTCGTTCCAGCGCATCCGATGCAAACCAAATTAGTCCGTATTTAGAATGGGAAAATGCAGAGCTAAAAGTCCCATGATTCCTTGAGAAAAGACAAGGTGAATAAATGTAGTACAATCCAAAGATAAAAGTGACAAAGACGCTGGATCCTTTCAATATGATAGTATAGGTAATAAACAAATAAACAGGATGGGACAGGGGGATATTCTGTTTGATGCTTGTAGTAAAGTCCCCAAACAGACCAATACTCCCTGAAGGGCAAGACAAGGGCTGTGAAACCCAGTCAAGCCCTCATTGGGATAGATCCTGGACTCACAATAAGTACTGAAGAGAATAATGAATGATACTCACAGATGCCCCTTTAGTCCCAAATCCTGATGAGCGTGCAGCCAAGTGGGATGAGATGAAACAAATCTTCACAGACAAACAAGAGAAAAAACTGGCGCACAGCCAAGAATGGGTCCCAAAGATATAATAAAAAAAGTTTATCCTTGATAAAGTGTTTTCACACGAAACGCGTAGGAGGTTGTTCACCTCCATTTTTTAGATGGTTCAATAAAGAAGAAGATTTTATTATATCTTTGGGACCCATTCTTGGCTGTGCGCCAGTTTTGAAGTGAAACTTCCTTAGTGGCACCTCATTCGTGATGGGGCAAAAAAGAATTGTGGAGACAGAAATGAAACGGATGTGACGTCAGTGCTGGCAGTTGAGGCCGGGCTGTGTTCTGGCTCAGCCCGACCCCAACACTGACATCACACCTGCTCAACAAATCAGATGCCGGCGGCGTAAGCGCCGGCGCCGCTCCTAATCACCACCCCCCCACCCCTCCCCCCCCCGACCCCACACACCCCCCAAACCGTGACATATGCGGCGGCGATAGCCGCGCTCCACGGCCCCGCTGCCATGCCGCGAGCCTCTCTCCTCCCTACATCCGCTTTCCTGCGTCCCGCGGGGTGTGAGGGGGGGGGGGCGGGTGAGGAGAGACTCAGGCAGAGCCGCCGCGGGTCGCAGCTCTGCCTGTCTGTGAGGGGGGGGGGGGGGGGGGGAGGAGAGTCTCAGGCAGAGCCGCGCGGGCCGCAGCTCTGCCTGTCTGTGGGGGGGGGGGGTGTGAGGAGAGATCGCAGAGCCGCTGCGGGTCCGCAGCTCTGCCTGTCTGTGGGGGGGGGGGGAGAGAGTCTCAGGCAGAGCCGCGGGTCCGCAGCTTGCCTAGTTCTGAGGGGGGGGGGGGATGGAGAGTCTCAGGCAGAGCCGCCCGGGTCCGCAGCTCTGCCTGTCTGTGAGGGGGGTGGGGGGAGGAGAGGGGGGGGGGTTTTGTTTTGTTTTTGCATGGAATTTGAGCCGCCGGCAGTCGCGCTGGTCCCGCAAGCTCTGCTGTCCCTTTGAGGAGGGGGTGGGGTTGGTGTGAGGGAACTCAGCAGAGCGCCGCCCCGGGTTCCGAGCTTGCCTGGCTTGAGGGGGGGGGGGAGGAGGAGAGTACTCAGGCGAAGCGCCGCGGGTCCGAGCTCTGGCTGTTGTGAGGGGGGGGAGGAGGAAGATAGACTCAGGTAGAGCGCCGCGGTCCGCAGCTCTGCTGGTTGGAGGGGGGAGGCGGGGAGGAATCTCATTCAGAGCAGCGGGGGTACGCAGCTCGGCCTGTTGTGAGGGGCGGGGGGGGAGGAGAGTCCTCAGGCGAGCTCGCGGGTCCGCGACTTGCCCTGTTTGTGAGGGGGGATGGGGGGGAGTGGGGGGAGTAGATTCTACAGCAATACCGCCGCGGTCCCGCAGCTCTGACTGGAGGGGAGGGGGGGTGGGGGCGGGAGGACGGCAGAAGAAGCCAGAGCCGAAGAGACGGGCTCCGCCTCGTCGAAGAGCAGGTGTCCGCAGCTCTGCCTGTTCTGTGAGGGGGGGGGGGGAGGGGAGAGTCTCGGCAGAGCCGACGCGGGGTCCGCAGCTGCTGCCTGCGGTGTGAGGGGGTGGGGAGGAGGAGGAGAGAATACGGCGAGCCGCCGAAGGTCCGCAGCTCCTTGCCTGATGTGAGGTGGGCGAGGAGAGAAGTCTAGGCAGAGCCCCGGGCGGGTCCCTGAAACTCTGCCGGTTGGAAAGGACGTGTGTGGAGGGTGAGGGGGGAGGAGGAGAGTCTCAGGCGAGCACGCAGCGGCAGTCAGCAGCTATGCCGGCTGTGAGGGGGGCGGGGGGGATGTGAGGAGAGACTCAGGCAGAGCGCGCGGGTCCCGCAGCTCTGACTGTCGTGCGGGGGGGGGGGGTGACGAGGAGAGGTCTCAGGCAGAGCCCGCGGGTGAGCCGATCTGACCTGTCTGTGAGGGGGGGGGAGGTGTGAGGAGAGTCTCAGCCAGACGAGCAGCGGTCGCCGCTTGCCTGTCTGTGAGGGGGGGGGGGGGAGTGTCGAGGGTGAGAGAGACTAAGGCAGAGAGCCGCGCGGTCCGCAGCTCGATGTCGTGTGGGTGAGGGGCTGAGGGTTGGTGGGGGGCCTGATGTGAGGAGAGAGGAGAACTAGGCAGAGCCGCGCGGGTCCGCATCTCTGCCTGCCTTGAGGGGGGGGAGGGGGGGGAGTCAGGAGAGAGGGGGCAGGACACAGAAGAGAGACACACATACAGGGACAGACACACACACCTACATATATAACACACACCACCACAACCACACACAACACGAACGACCACACAGTACACACACACACACTGACTGACACACATACACACACACTGACTGACACACATGCACACACACTGACACATACACACACACTGACTGACACACACACACACACACACACTGACTGACACATACACACACTGACTGTGAATAGGTTAGGGGGATGTGTGAGGTGCAGGGGGGCTGCGCATACGTCACACGGTCACACGCACACGGTCACACACACACGCACATGGACACGCACACACACACACACAGTCACACGCACACACACACAGTCACACGCACACACACACAGTCAGTCGCACGCACAGTCAGTCGCGCACACAGTCAGTCGCGCGCACAAGCACTGTCACGTGCACCGTGCACTGTCACGCGCACACGCACTGTCACGCGCACAGTCACACACAGTCACACAGTAACACGCACAGTCACACGCACAGTCACACAGTCACACAGTCACACGCACAGTCACACAGTCACATGCACAGTCACACAGTCACACGCACAGTCACAGTCACACGCACACACACACAGTCACGCACACACACACAGTCACGCACACACACACACACACGAGGAATTCACGCTTAGTGCAAATACAAGGGATGTGTACGCATGTTCTAAGTCAAATTTATTTGCGTTTTGTCAATGAAATTGTATTTTGATTTTTAATTAAAACATCACCAATACAAATACAATTTCTGTGACAAAAGTCAAAGAAGTTTCACTTACTATGCGCGTGCACAGCACACACAGCTTTTTTTCTCTTGTTTGTCTGTGAAGGTGAATATATGAACTGCGTGTTAAGGTTCTGTAATTTGCAATAGTGAGTGGAAAGTTCCTTTTCGGTGCAAACCTTTCAATATTCTGTATTGCACATTATAAGTTTCAAACTATACGTAAGGGACCTCCGTAACTCTCTGTTCTGACAATCTGTAGTTGCATTTGTTTTTTTTTATTTCTATGGCGTAAAAAATACTCCTTTTACACATTTTGAAATTCTTTTTTGATGTCAAGAAGAGCATGGCATTATATTGACAGATCTGCCTCCGGCAGTGTAGAGATTACGGCTGCAGAAGAACGGTGTCTGAGGCAGAGCTGTCAATCACTACTCCGCTTGAGGATCGAACCAAATGGTTACCATATGATCTGATGAATAGCATTTTCTATATGGAGTCAATAAAAAACATTGCAAGTTTAATTGTTTTAAGAGTATTGCAATTCCCTACGGTATGTCTTTCTGAAAAACTTTTTGAACACCTCCAGACATCCGGATCTATAAGAAGGACACCAAATTACCCAAGAGATAATGTGAAGTAATATACTGTACACATTGCTTTTCTACTTTTGTATTGAAATGAAGAATACATTCTTACAGTATGTGTAGAAGAAAATAATTGCTGGTAATTTAAGGATTAGAAATCATAGAATGCAAATAGAACTCACTAGTATTAACTCTTCTAGGCGGCTGTAGGAATTTCTCAGTGACAAGTTGTAAATGTTTAACCCCTTCACAGTGGGAAGCTGATGCTTTTCAGGTCATTGCATTTTTCTCCCCAGTTTTAATGGTTAATTTTGACCGGTTTGTTATCTGACTATAATTGCTGAGAGTCTCTACACAAATATACCAGATGACAATTATTATTGGGGGGTGGAAGGGGGGGGGGGGGCAATTCACCTTTAATTTAATTTTCCTCCTATATTTGACTAGTCTTGGTCTAATCTAGCTCTATTGAGATCTCAGTCTCCGAAACCCAATTTGGGATCTCTTGGTTCGTGATTTCTTTGGTTGTTTTTTTTGCATCAGGCCCACCTGGGTTTTTTTACCTCTTTGCAGTGATTTTCTGGTGTGCTGGATTAAAAGTACTCAGCCAGTCCTTCAAGCATCAAAACAGTGGCCTGCAATGGAAGAAGGACTACGTAATGAATGCAGCCTTCATTATGAATGTACCTTTCTTTGTCAACCAAAGATTCACCATAGATGTTGTTGTTAATATTGAGTTAACTTCACATCAAAGTTTAATCTGCACAGCATCAGAGTTCACCATTGAGGTGTTCTTCACATGGAAGTTTAAACATACAACATGAAAATGGAATGGTCACAAGTTTCTAGCTTGTATCTTCATATAAAACCAGGTACATAAGCAGAGAAAATGGCATTCCTCTTGACCAAATTAATATTTTTTCTTAAGGCTGTAAATGTAAAAAAAAAAAAGACCTGGTGCGTACATTACAAAATTATTGGTATAAACTGTATTTCACGTTCACCACAGCCCTACTACATTTTATCTAGATCAGACTCTGTAAGCCAAGATTTTATGCATCACTACTGTATCTAGCATGAAACTGTTTTACAATCCATAACTATCTTTGCATGACCGCAAAACGAAGCATAATCCTCCTTGCTGGCCAAAAAAATAAAAAGATTTTGAGTGGGTTGAAGACGTTCAAATGAGCCTTGCTAAATTGCAATAAGATTAACACTGGGACCCTGTTGAACTTTTCCTTCTTTAGAACATGCTCGAGTTGCTGGAAGAAATGCCAAATGGAGTTCCTCCGGAAAAAGTTAAAAACTACGTGTATCAGCTAATCAAGGCAATTCACTGGTGTCACAAGAATGACATTGTTCATAGAGGTGAGACATCATTTATTAAGTTAATGCACATGTAATGATTAGCAACAGATACACAAACAAAATCATGTTCAAGCCTGCGATGACACTGATGTTACTCTTGCACCACAGCAAGTGGCGGATTTAAAATGTTGCTGCCCATAGGTAACTACCTAAAGAAATGGAATCAACGCTCTCCAATTAAACTAAAATAGGAACTAGGGTGCAAAGGGATAAAATGCATATGGTAGACACAGAAGTTAGCCTAAAGCTATCAAAAGAACCCCAATTGCTGCACTCAAAGTGTAATATATAGTTACATAGTAACATAGTAGATGAGGTTGAAAAAAGACATAGGTCCATCAAGTTCAACCTATGCTAAATTTAGACAACAGATACTTTATCCTATATCTATACTTTCTTATTGATCCAGAGGAAGGCAAACAAAAAACCCCATTAAGTGGAAAAATTAATTCCTTCCTGACTCCAAGAATTGGCAATCGGATTAATCCCTGGATCAACATCCTTCCCATGTATACTTATTTGGTATATCCCTGTATACCTTTCCCATCTAAAAAGATGTCCAACCTTTTTTTGAACAAATCTATTGTATATGCCATCACAGTCTCCCCATAATGATAGGGGTATACAATAACCCACTAAACTACTCCTTTAGTGGGTTATTGTAGACCCCTATCATTACGGTATTCATATTACATTTTGAGTGCAGCAATTGGGGTTCTTGTGTTGGCTTTAGGCTAACTTCTGTCTCTTGCCCATAGGTACTTAAATTTTTGTCGCCTGGGCCTCCTCCTGCAGCGTCTCCCTCCTCCTTGTTCGGCTTTGCGGCATCAAATGACGCCGTGGCAATGCATTTCCAGACGAGACGCCATGGGATGTTATGTTGTCATTGCAATGTGTCGCCATGTGACATCACAGCATCCATTTGATGTCAGAATGCTACAGAAGGAGGAGGGCGGCGTGAAGAAGGCAAGAGACCTTTACAGAAGACCCATGCTCTCCCCTGGTAATTAGTGGGGAAAAGAGGGGGGCCTCTGCATATGGGGGGAAAATATTGCGCAAAATGTTGCTGTCCTAGGCACGGGCCTAATGGGAAATCCGCCACTGATCATAGCTATCAGATACACCGTTAGAATACTGATAACCAAGAAAGTTGCAAAAAAATTATGTACACACATACTGTACAGTACTTTGGAGCAGTGGCGTAGCTAGACATGTGCGGGCCTCCGGGCAAAAAGTTTTCCGGGCCCGATTAATATTAATACTGACTGCAATTTTTTTCTCCCTCCCTACCATCCACTCCCTGATCCTCACTCTCATCATCCCTCATCCACATCATCATCATCTCTCTCCCTCATCATCATCATCCCTCCTCATCTCTCCCCATCCTCATCATCTCTTCCCCTCCTTGTCTCCCCCCACCATCACCTACCCCCCCACCATCACCTACCCCCCCACCATCACCACCATTCCCCCTTCACCATCACCTCTCCTCCCACCCACCATCTCTCTCCACCCACCACAATCATCTCCATCCACCCACACCAGTCACCTCGCGACCCCCCATAAAAGCATCCACCTTTTCCACTCCCCACACACACAACCATATGGCTATCGCTTCCCCCACCACCATCATAAACATAGTCAGAGGCTCCTCTCTCCACACAAACCATAATCAGATCATACACCAAAACAATATAACGTATAGAAACAACCACACACAACAACCCCAACAACCCCACCCCAACCCCACACCACAAACACACACAACACCACCCATCAACATGCTATCGAAACCAACACACACAACTCCATCACCAGCTCTACCCCCCCTCCATACCTCTCTCCCCCCCCAACATCATCACCTCTCTCTCCCCCCCTCCATCATCACCTCTTTGAGTAAGTAAAGAGTACGATCTTAGTCCCTCTAGGGCACTGCTATAGTTTTATCTCTAAAAAAGAGTGTTTGTGATGCTGTCATTTCACTCGGCCCCACAGTCACACGTTTATCCCCACAAACATGTTTTTTTTCCTGGAATGTAAGCAGCCCTGTCCTTCCTCATTCAAGGATACCGCCATATGTATACAAATTAAACTCCCCTGTGTGGGCCTGCCTCCGGGCAAACAAACATGAATCAACACTTTTGCATTGTATCTGCCATACTTATTGACAATCTGAATAAGTGAACCTTTGTATAATGGTTCAATGTAAATCATGCCAGCATTTTACTTTTTTCCAATGTTCAAAAAATATTTCTCAATGCTTCATTGTTCAGGCTCTGCAGTTTCACAAGAAAATATTGATGAGCTAAATCTATCTCGTGTTCACCATTCTTCTCTCTTGTGAGAACCTTCTGTAACTGGGATTTCTGAAATCTTTCTTTATTTTTGTTATTATTATCTCATATTTAAATGGTGCCAACATAATGTGGGAGGGAAGAAAAGAACATTGTTCAAGTTTGTGAAGACAAACTGAGACAATAGTAAGGTGGTTCTTACCCCTAGAAGATTACTATCTAGACAGGAGTGGCCATCTCCAGTACTCAAGGGCCACCAACAGGTCAGGTTTTAAGGATATGCCTGCTTCAGCACAAGTGGATCAGTCAAAGACTGAATCACCTGTGCTGAAGCAGGGATATCTGTAAAACCTGACCTGTCTGTGGCTCTTGAGGACTGGAGTTGGCCACTCTTGATATATTAGGTGAGTGGAGAGCTAAGGAATAGTGTATATGAGTTTCTCAGCAAGGGTTTGGCTATCATCATCAAGACTGTTAAAATGATGGTTTATTTGATATGTGGTATGGCACATACAGATAACCATAATCACATACTGTGCTCAACTTAAATCCCAGGCGGTTTATACAGTAATTAGATTGATCACACGATTCAATTTCTGAAGTTCAGCCTGTGCCGAGATGAGAAATGAGGGTATGGAGTTTGAAGCTATAACCCAAAATAAATCTAAAAACATAATAATTTGTTCAGTTTTTTTAATGAAAACTTTGGAAATGCATTTGGCTATATGCCTGGTAATTGTACCCTTGGCAGTAAAAGGTGCAAAAAAATATATAACAAACTAGAAAAAATATACCATTAAGTATCACTTTTTTTGTCTTTTTGTAAAAAAAATTACATTCTATAAATTGGTTTTAAGCAAAAATGATGCTTATTTGCCCACTTTTAATGACTTCCAGAGTGTATTGTTAATCAGAACCCATGTAAAAGGATAACCAAAAATACACAGCACAGTATAAAGCCTTTAGGCTGCGCTTATAGTGACAGCGTCGCGACGTCGCATCAAAACAAATGCATTGCCACTGTTGCGTGCGCTTATAGTAAGCGCGACGGCTTGGTCGCTATCGCTGGAAGTCATCTCTATTTGATTTTTCCAGCGACCGCAGCCTGACGTCACCTTTGCCGTCGCGTCGCCGGCACTATAAGCGTAGCCTTAGTAAGAAGATATACTTCATACCAGTGCTTCATATGAGCCTTGTGCAATACTTAAGCCTTCCCAGCACTATAGAGCTAATTTTTGCAGTATGGCTGTTTAAATCGGAAGCTTAGAATGCAATCTGAATATTATTATGTGCCATAACGGTCTGTTTAAAATATTGCAAAAGATCTACATACTGTATGATTACTATAACTAAATCCCATCCTACAGATTAACAGATTTATATGGTTTCAACTGTGTGCTACCATATTGAGTGTTGTGCATGTCTGCTGTCACTTCCTGTTATACAGTAACTAATTCTGAGAGGGATTACAGCAACAGGAGAGGGTTTGGAAGGAGTCTTGTTTTAATATGAAATTTTATGTATCACCAAATTTTATGCATCATTATCGCTGTTTGATAATGTGGGTACACAATTTGTCATTTTCACTTGCATTTTATATATATATATAATTAGTGTGAAGGGGTTGGGGCATACACTTAACTGGTGGAGAGGGTGCTACTTTCAGAGTAACTAGAAGATACCGTACAAAAATAACAATGGGATAGGAACACCAACTATTTTCAAAATAGAGTATTCAATTGGCCCAAAGTTTTGGCTACCCACTGGAGCCTTTATCAAGAACACACACGTGTCATAGAGGCAATGACATCATAAAGACCTTGCAGGATGTCAGCAAGAGGAATGCATGCTGGCAGTGTGAGAGGAGAAGGACCAGAGGGAGAGTAGGCCAGGTATAATAGTTACAGAAGGAGTGGGCCCTACAAGATCCAGAACCCTATACGAGTTGTATTCCTGTAAATGTGAGTATCTAGCCCCCTGGGCATGTCCTGTTATATCTCCTGAACAGAGCATCCAATTTAAAAAATAAAATCATGCGTTAGAAAGGGCAAGAAGAGATCTTAAAGAAAGTATAACAAATAAAAATGGTGACCAGCACTAGCTGCTGCTTTAAAAAGGAAGGCTCACCTCCTACACATCTGTTGCCCCAACACACAATTCACACAACATATTACACAAAAAGGCACAACAATGGAGTTGTGCAGCGTACACAGAGCACGTTACACTGACCAGATGCAGAAAATACTGGTACATACACTATATACGCACAGTCGGTTTCAATAACATTCCACACCACAAACAAAGAATGAAGGTCCCAGACTGAACTGCACTCCGGCTCTCAAGTGATAAATAGTACGATAATAAAACTATACAGCTCAACCCCCTTATAACGCTGTGCTTGGGGTCCAAAGAACCACATCGCGCTATAAGCGGATCGCGTTAGAAATAATGTACAATTGTATGCATTGTACAATAAAGTATTTAAGACACCAACAATCGTGTTGTAAAGTATTCATAAATACGAAAATTGGGAGCCCCGCTTGCATCTTGCTATAAGCGGATTCGCGTTGTAACGGATTGCGTAATAACGGGGTTGAGCTGTAGTTTTATTAATCACAAAATATAATAAAATTAACGCTCCTAAACAACGGCGATATAGGTTGGTAAACCAACAGAAGAATGAACAATGGTGCATAAAAGCCTGTTTATGTTGGTGGGATCTTGTGGAATAATTCCCTCCGCTCAATATAGATAAGACTGACTAGAGGGTCTGTCAGAGTAATATCAAAATCCAGTGGTATGAAACTCTGCACTATGTATAGAGTATACACATATAGGGGCCAATTCACAAAGCAGTGATAAGTGTTTTAGTTGCCAATAAATGCCTTTATAGCGCCATACTGCCTGATCTGCTACTCACAAAGTAGTGATAACAGTGCAGTATCGCACTCTAATTGCTTTTTAACGCCCATTAACAGCCAGAGACAAAAAACTCGTCCGATATGCCAAAAAAAGGCAAAAGCACATTTCTTTGTCAGTAACAGCTATTCATAAAGCGGTGATAAGTTTATCAGTGTATAAAATCTCTCAATATTTTTGCACCAGCTAAAGGCTAGTGCAAAAAAGGATTCAGAGATGCATAAAAGCATGCATTTGTTTTTTTTCAGTACTGGTACCAATCCTGAGGCTGGTGGGGGTCTTTGGGTGTGCCACGCGTGTGTCTACGGTCCCCACAGCTGCCAGAGCATCCTTGGGTGGTATCCGGGGGTCCTCGGGTGGTCCCTACGGGTGTCCGGGGGCCTCCGGGTGGTCCCCGTGGGGGTCCTCGGGTGCTGAAAAAAATTTGTGAACTACTGTACATTCAAATAAACACCCCCCCCCCCAATAAATACAGTACAGTAATAGGCAAAATTACTATTATCCAGATGTGGATAATAGTGCATTTGCCCATTTAAAAATTAAACAGCCAGCATAAATTTAATAAAACTTGCACTTAACCCTGGCATGATGAAGGCTATCCTCATCCTCATCCCCGCCCTTGTCCTCCGTGACAGCAAGCGCAACAGTACAATAAAAAAGTACAAACTAATTGCCCCATACCTCTTAATCACCTTAGTGTTTAGTAATCGCTATAATAATTAAGGGGTAACCTACCCTCCCCGCTACCCACCCGTGGAGGTCTAACCACCCACCCTGGGAACACTAACCCCACTACCCATTCATTGGCACAGTGTTAAAAGCATGCCCACATGATATGGGCATGCTTTGCCACTATATCAATAAATAGGGAAGCTAAAAAAATTAAAAATAATTAAAAATATACACATTCCAAATGTCAAACTATGACCGTCAATGGTGAACCTAAAAAATAAACAACCACCAACAATATCAAAATCAATCAAAACAATCACCAAATAAACAACAATAAAAAAGTTAAAGCACAAAAAAAAATCAATAAAGCAAAAACCAAAGAAACACCAGAATTAAAAATAAAAACACCAAAACAAAACCATAGATAGAAAGAAAACCCCAAATAAACACCATTATTATAATAATATAATGGGATTTTTTTTGTGTTTTCTATTTTTAATTTCTGTTATTGTTTTGGTGTTTGCTTTTTAATTGTGACTTATTTTTGGTGTTTTGCTTTTTAATAATGGTGTTTATTTGGTGTAAATTTAACAACTTATGCAGGGAGGTATCTAGATAGTATGCTGTTCTGTACTAATAGAGCCACAGAATCAGCTGAAATGCCTGAGGCTAAACCATAAAACGGTATAGGGTAATGCCTGCCACTTAACAGCAGCACAGCAAGTAAGTGGACAGTGTGTCCCACTCTAATGGTATGCTCACACGGCCGTGTTAAGCAATATATCGCAAGTGACAATATTGTAGCAATATCAAGGTAAATGTAGCCAGACCTAAACTCTAGCATATGATCTCTGCATTTGTGGTGAGTAAAGTGATAATACGCTACAATTCTCCCTACTGTCAGATTAAGTGTATATCCCAAGCGGTAGCTATTAAAGCCTACAGGTAAATATAGTGGGGTTTGTTTATAGCTGTATTAGTGTCCATAATCTAGTTCCCGCATATGCACAGAAAAGCTCCTCCAGCAATAAAGGCACGAGCAGGAGTTGAACGTCGATTTAAAATTCAGGAATCGGGACGCTTTCCTGCGTCTGGCTGTCATGCTCTACTGTTGGTGCCACAAACCACATAATAAGGATTTGTAGTCAATATAGTTAGTTATATGCTCAATATAATAACGTAGAATAAGCTAACATGCCGACATATGTTTCACACGCTTTTTCAAGGCAAAACTAGAGTCTGAGTCCAGGGCTCCAAATGTCAGTATTTATACCCATTGTGCAATTGTTCCGTGCACACCCTATTTAACCCATTGGTTACCTATCAAAAAGTATGATACCTTCTCAGGTCTCTCATGTTCACAGTCTATTACATATTGATGGCTCCAATTACTTAGATACACACATATTGACCCTTAGTGACTTACTGTAACTTTAAATAAAGTCCTAATGTAGATTGACTACCTCTGTATAGATTGTACATCAGAGGACAGAATATGTAAAACATAAACCCATAATTACACAATATGCCTGGATATATAATATATTCATCCTAATCCTGCGTCATATATTATATACTGATGTTCCCTAATCAATATAGGGTATACATATCAAGAGATATGTGCTTAGAATACAGTCTAATGAAGTAATAATCCCCTCAGAACAGGGCATTATTGGCCAGTAATGCCCTGTTCTGAGGGGATTATTACTATTATAGGCTAAATGTAGACTTTTTTTCATAAATAATAGACACTTTTGTATAGTTATATAGATTTTTTTATTAAAATAAAATGGTAAATACATGGATCCACCTCTATATACTCTTACACTGCAGATATCTATATCCACACACTGCCGCCCCCTCTGTGTGTACACACACACACACACACACACACAAAACACGGCAGATCTACACGCACACACAACACAGCACCTCTACACACACAATAGCTCTACACACACAAGTACACCACACACACACACACACACACTGGAGCTCTACACCCACAACACAGCATCTCTACACTCACAACACAGCAGCTCTACACACACACACACACACACACACACACAACACAGCAGATCTAAACGCACACACAACACAGCACCTCTACACACACAGTAGCTCTACACACACAAGTACACCACACACACACACACTCACAACACAGCAGCTCTACACTCACAACACACCAGCTCTACACACACACAACACAGCAGCTCTATACACACACACACACAGCAACTCTACACACTCACATAGCAGCTCTACACACTCACATAGCAGCTCTACGCACACACACAGCAGCTCTACACACACACAGCAGCTCTACACACACACACAGCAGCTCTACACACACACATACACACACAGTAGCAGCTCTACACACACACACACACACACACACACACCAGCTCTACACACACACACCAGCTCTACACACACACACCAGCTCTACACAGACACACCACAGCAGCTCTACACACACACACACACACACGCACGCATGCGCAATAATGCGGGCATTATTCAATCAGAGAGCAGGGTTTTCAATAATGCCCTGAATTTTACTGCTTTAGCCTATAATGTAGAATAAATGCCTCTGTATAGATTGTACACATCAGAGGACAGAAGATGCTTAACATAAACCCATCATTACACAATGTGCCTGGATAGGCTTCAACAGATAATAAATATTAGTCCTAATCCTGTGTTAGATGATATTATATACTGATATTCCCTGGTCTACATATCAAGGGATATGCACTTTAGATAGTCCAAATGTAGAATAACTACCTCTATTATAGATTATAGACATCAGAGGACATAAGATGTTAAGCATTAACCCATCCTTATACAGTGTGCCTAGATGTGCTTAAACTGCGAATAAATATTAGTCCTAATCCTGTGTCAGATGATATTGTATAATGATACTCTCTTGTAAAATAGAGTATACATATCAAAGGATATTCCGCACCACACAAATATACACACACACAACAGACATAAAAATCACTGCAGAAACTATATTCAAGATTCATTCACACAATTATCGTAACCAAGCAGAATATAACCAAAAATAAAATATAACGCACACCTAAGGTACACCTATGGTATATATACAATTTACGAGTGTCCATCACAATCTGGATCGCCTACAGTTTTATTCCACCCTGTCCTGCTGTACATGGAACATGTACATACATATACATCGCACGTCTCAGAAAAATAGTTCAATGTTTACGTTTCTAACACCATTTGTATTATTTTTTACAAATGCATACAGTTTGCATTTCACTGGTTTACATCCTGTGCAAATTAACAGGCTTCTGTTATTCTGTATCTATACCAGATCAGGAGAAATACACACCATTGAAAAGCAAGTTGAGTATTTACATTTTTATTTAAAGGTGCAACCTGCCTTTAACCCTTTTGTTGCTAGAATGATCTGCAATGTGTAACATGTCTGTGCTGATAAAAGAACATGCACCAGTCCATTGCAGCAACCTCAGTTGTGCAATTGCATCAATTCTTAATTTTTCTATTTTTTTGACATGTTTTAATAAAGGAGAGCAATTTATTTAACTTGCCTGAACCAGGGGGTTCCACAGTGCTGATTCGTGGTCCTCTGATGTACAGGACCCGCGTCCCATCGCTGAATAGGTTTGTCCACTGGGCAAGAATACTTGCCTGTTGGGCTTAAAATGGAGCAGGGCGCCCTCACTGGCAATTCAAAGTTGAAATATCTCTGGGAGATGACGTAACTTTCTATCTGCGACTGCACGGCACTAAAAACTATAAAGATCACGGTAACCAGAGGTCAGGGACAACAGGATGAGCTCCGGGGAACCCCCGTTTCAGGTATGGCGTTTTTAGAAAATCAATTTTGGGGGTATTTCTGCTTTTTCTAAATAGATTATTCAGGGCACTATATTAGTACAATACATATCTTACTATATATTTCTGAAAGCATTGTATGTTTCTCTGTCTGTACTGTGTTCCCTGTCCCTAGCGGCAATCTCATTGGTCCCTTGGCCCGCCCGCCCCCGCACACCTCTCATTGGCCTAACACACTCACACCACTGCTTCAGGCCCCCTTGGCCCGCCCCCGCACACCTCTCATTGGCCTCACACACTCACACCACTGTTTCAGGCCCCCTTGGCCCGCCCCCGCAGACCTCACCACTGCCTCACTCTCCCAGCCCTCACTGAGCTTTGGGAACGCTTCACAGCACCTAACTCTCACTGCTCTGGGAGACGACGCTTCACAGCTCTCACCTCTCAACGCACGCACTAAACCCTCACCGCATGCTACCACCAAAAGGAATCAGGTACAGACTCTTTTCTATATATATTGTAAGCGCACGATCACCTGCACACACTGCCAACGCACGCATCTCCTACACTATCACTCAACACACTCCCCCCACCCCCCCCACACACCACAACCACTACCACTCCCTTAGGCCGCAAACACCCTCCCCTGGCCCAGCCCACAACCACCAAACACTCCCTTGGCCCAAAAAACACCCTCCCCTGACACAGGCCACAAACACAAAACACTACCGTGCCACACAACCTGCCCCGCACCTCCCCCGTGTAGGCCGCAAAATCAACAACACCTCTCCGGCCCCAACACACCTCACATGCAGCCTCCTCACACATCACTGCTTCACCGGACGAACGAAGCCCTCCTGTAGCTCCGGACGCCACACACAAAACAGTCCCGTGATCACAAAAGCCTCCCGTCACCACAAAACACTACCGTACCACGCACCCCATACAAAATACTCCCGTCACCACAACACACTCCCGTGGCCCACAACCCGACCCGCACGTGGCCCACACTATCACCAACACCTCCCGTCCAACGCTAAAAACACCCTCCTGCCCCAACACACCTCACCTGCAGCCTTCTCACACATCAGTGCTTCACCGCACCACCAAAGCCCTCATGTAGCTCCTCACGCCACACACAAACACACACAAAACACTCCCCAGACCACAAAACACTCCTGTATCACGCACCCCACACACAACACTCCCGTCACCACAACCCGACTCGCATCTCCACAACAACGCACCTTCACCGCAACAAAAACCAACACCTCCCGTAGGACTAATACAAAAACCTCCGGACCCAACACAACTCACCTTCAGCCTCATTACACACACTCCTTCACCGGACAAACATAGCCCTCCTGTAGGCCGCCAGCCACTCACAAAACATTCCCGTGCCACGCAACCCCCAAACCCCTCCCGTGGCCCACACCCCCCCCCCCCCCAACAAAATAAAAATACCGTGCATCACAAACCAACACTCAACAAACACTCCGGTGGCCCACAAACCCCCCTTCCCAACTAGCCCAACCACCACTCCACGTAGCCCACTCCCGTTACCACAACCCGACTCACATCTCAACTAAAACGCACGTGCACACAAAATACAACCAACACCTCCCGTAGGACGAAATAAAAAACCTCCCGAGCAAACACACCTCACATTCAGCCTCATGACACACACTGCTTCACCGAACAAACAAAGCCCTTCTGTCGGCCCAAAAAATATACAAATACCGTGCACCACAACACTCAACAAACACTCCGGTGCGACCAAACCCCCCCCCCCCCCCCAACCACCAGTCCACGTAGCCCACTCCCGTGACCACAACCCGAATCGCATCTCCACAAAAACGCATGTGCACAGAAAATAACACCAAAACCTCCCATAGGACTAAATAAAAACCCTCCGGAGCCAACACACCTCTCCTACAGCCTCATCACCGACTCGCATCTCCACAAAAACGCACGTGCACCAACAATAAAAACAAAACCTCCCGTAGCACGAAATAAAAACCCACCGGAACCAACACAACTCACCTTCAGCCTCATTACACACACTGCTTCACTGGACAAACACAGCCCTCCTGTAGCCCGCCAGCCACTCACAAAACAATCCCGTGCCACGCAACCCCCAAAACCCCTCCCGTGGCCCACAACCCCCCCCCCCCCCAACAACAACAAAAAAAAATAACGTGCCCCACAACCCAACCCTCAACAAACACTCGGGGCCCCACAAACCCCCCCCCAACTAGCCCAACCACCCCACCCACGTAGCCCACCACCCCTCACACACGTACCCCACCTAGCCCACCACCCCCCACTCCCACACAACTAGCCCACCCCCCTCCACGGTATCCAACCCCCCACGTAGCACACCCTACACACACCCCCACGTAGCCCAACACCCCCCCCACACGTAGCCCACCCTACCCACACCACAAACATGTACACCACAAACTCACCAACACATCCCCTACGACGCAACAACCCCCCTCCGGGGCCCACACACCTCACCTTCACCCTCATGCCACATCACTGCTTCCCAATATAAGATAGCACTGAATTCAATTCTACAACACGTCCTGCTTCACAAAACAATATCAACTGACACTGTGTGTGTGGGGGAGGGGGGGACAGTGTGTGTGTGGGGGAGGGGGGGCGGTGGGGGGGGGGGGGGGACAGTGTGACTCCCGGGCAACGCCGGGTCTCTCAGCTAGTCTTGTATATAAACATCCATAAAGGTCAGCACTCCTTAAAATACCAAAAGTCGAGGTGCCTCGCTGTGTAGAGGTTTTATTTCACAGTGTCCGAAATAAACGTTTGGCTCGTCAATGGGAATTTATTAAGATGTATTGATATACTGATTCTCATATATAATATGAATCAAACATTAAACAAATCAAATCTGTATGTATGCTTAACTACTAAATACTGAATCCTTAAATACACTCTTTGAGCTTATGCATGATGCATTTCATTAATGCTAATCTGGTATTGAAGTTTTTAATATTTCTAAGCAACCGCGATTAGCCGGCTGAAATTTTTTGTGTTCAGTATGTTTTGCTGTGATTTCTAAACTGCCTTTTTTTTGTCCTTTGTTTTGTGTTTGTCTTCTTATAGACATCAAACCAGAAAATCTCTTAATTAGCTACACTGACATCTTAAAGCTGTGTGATTTTGGTAAGTAAAAGAAAAAACATTTTACATATTTCCATACAAAAGGAAGACAAATATTCATAAGACATGGTTTCATAGGTATTAAAATGCATAGAAATAGATCCGATATAAAAGCTGCTTCACTTGTAAGATTCAAGAAACGTGAACTATACAGTTAAGGATTAAAGATGCAAATGGCGCATGGTTTAAGGATGAAGCGTCTCATGTTTTTTTATGATACGTTCTGCTGTTTTCGTGCTGTCAGATAAATGCTACATTATTGGTATGGTTGCAGCTGTATTCGACAATTAACATACTGCAGTTCAAATCAACACTAAGGGCTTTATTGGATTTGTGGTGAAGAGTCCGTTTGCAACATTTTGGGGTGAAAATCCCTTTAGACTTCCATGGGAATTTTCAACCAAAAATGGCCACTTTAGCAGATCTAGAATAAGGCCCTAAGAGTAAAAACGCAAACCATTTGCGCTTCAATGTGCACTCCCCTCTAACATTGAAGAAGTAAAAGCTTCTTCCGCTTTGAGATGAAGAATCTAAAAATTATTGAGGATGATGAATTAACTAAAAACGAGCTGTTTGTGTTGACGCATTTTACAATTTCCTGCTTGCATTTTACATCAAATTTGAGAGTTTATTGCTTTTGATGTACACTTTTAGCCAGGAAATTTGACTAACTCAGATCTGGTGGATTTTGCTCGACACAAAGATAAACTAAAGAATCGCAGATTCAGCTGGAAGGTTCTTTATTTGAGTCACTACAAGTATCTCCAAGCAATTGCTTCCCACAGGAAATAGAAAAATAAAGTCCCAAGCAAACACATAAACAAAGGTACTGGGCAGTTAGTGGAGAGTCTCCCTTAGGCTACTGCTAGGTTAAAGGGGAGTTCCCTCTGGGGCCCCCTTTTTTTCATATATAGGAAACAGGGAGTCTGCTAAGCTAAAAATTATGGTGTTCCGCTCTGGGTAACCCCCCCCCCCCCCTCCCGCTGCCTGAGATACTGGGGCCTTTGCCACCGGTTCCACCAGTTCTTCATGCATGTTTAAATCCCCAGCGTCACACTGGCCAATAGGAATCCGCGACACATGATGTTGCGGCTTCCTATTGGCCTTCATAACGCCCACTGATCAGGGCTAAGCTTCTAAGCCGTATTCTAAAAGGTCACAATGGTGTCTAACTTTTATTATAACATGTTTTTCCATAAATGTTTCACCAAAATACAAGACAACTAAATGATTTAACAATCGAGCATATGGAAGGGATGAAGAAGGGAAAGTACAGATGAAGTAGACATTATTACCCCCGCAAATGTGGAATAGCTCAAGCAATATAGCAGTAAACATTGCATGCGTTAAGGAGATAATGCAGGTGTTAAAAAGTTCTACCGCGAGTGCCATTGAAAACAATGATAACAGGAGTAATAACGTCTGCTACACGTATGTATGTATATATTTATATTGCTCCCACAGTACGAAAATACATCTGTAAACACAACTTAAACAAAAACAAAAAAGACTACACAATTGACGAGGTGTATGGTACTGCTCATTGAAGATAATGCTTAGAATGAGAAGACTGGAATAAGAAATAAAAATGGTTCTTTTTTGGTTGTTTTTTCATGTGCAACTGAAAAGGGGATAGGTAACATAATTCCTTTTTGGAAAGATTTTTATAAAGTGGACTTTTTGTCTTTTCAGGGTTTGCACGGAATCTGTCTGAAGGCAGCAATGCCAATTACACAGAGTATGTGGCCACCAGGTGGTACCGATCCCCAGAGCTGCTTCTCGGGTGAGAGTTGTGCTTATTATTTTGTTTTCTTTTTTTAAGGGGCAGTCCAACCTAGGACGAAAGGGCAATAAGGACAGTGGCAATGAAATAAATTATATGTAGCAGATTGGCACATTTTCTTGAAAAATAGGACAAGTACTAGAAACATTAAAAGATAAACAAATTATTGTAAAATACTATGTTAAACAAATAGGTTTAGGATGTTTGGCAAGAAAATCTTATCACTATAAAAATGAAGGACCTTTTCCTTTATTGTCCAAAGTGGCCATTTTTGCCTGAAAAACTCCAGGCCCACCAACAGCTTTTGCTCTGTTCTGGCCCTCAGATTGTTGAGCAGGAGGTGCAGTCCCAGCGGCCGATGGGAGGCATGGCCCCAGCGGAGCAATAGGGCCCAGCGGGCAGACATTCGCGTCAGACTTCCTGGATCGGGCCCAATTTCCGGTATCAGCCAGGCTGGCCCCCTGAGTTGTCTCTGCTCTCCCCCATGTTGGTGGACCTGAATATCCCCATTGGAGTCCATGCGGATTTTCACACAAAAATGGCCTGAACAACTGCTTCAGACTATATAGATTTAGCCTAAGATTGCTAAAAGCTTTCTTTCTTTTTCTTGCAAAGTATTTATGGTGCTGTTATTAGTTCAACAGATTGACATAAGTACTACTCCTGATAACCCAATTCATATTGAGTTACCACAAGATATATATAAGTAAGACAGTTGTTTTAAGTGGGATTGAATTTTTCTAAGGAAGCCAATTCCACTAATCAGTTTTAATGGAATTTTTTTTGGAGTTGCTGGTGAAATTGCCGCTTTAAGACAACATATTTTGCTAAATCCTCTTTTATTTATAGATGGGATTCACAAGGATTACCCCTTCGGATGTTGTCGTGTACTAAAATGCTTTAAAAGGATTTCTGGTTTTACAATGTTAGGCGCATGACTCGCTAATAAACCAGCTTAATGATTCCAATCCATGTAACAGCCTAATGTGCCCGAGTCTGTATTTTTATGTGTCTGCAGTGGTATGTGGATATCTGCCACAGTATAAAGATACTGTATTAGCACTTTCTTTTTGCAGATCTCGGTTCCTACCGTTTGATTCCTAATATAATTATACAAATTTAGAATACAGGCTCGGTGAAACCATGACAACAATCGCATTTTTCATTGCTGAGTGATGCACAATGATAATAAATGACACATGGATAGTGCCAGGATTTTTTATTTTAATCTGGGCATTGTTACAAAGAATATCAAAATAATTATGGTTTTCACTAATGCAGCCACAAATAATTTCTTAAGTGGTGTTTAATGTTTGCATAGAATGTGAAGTTATATTTGTTCTGTGTAACTCACTTTTATATTAGTATTTTTATTATATTTATTTTACAGTGACATTCTCCACTACAAGAAATGGATAATGGTTCCTTAGTTGTGTGGTAGCCTCTAAATAGCTTCTAGTAAAACCAATGGTATATTCCATTATATTTTTGCTTATGCAGTTTATGCTAAAAACCATTTTGATATGTGTTGACCATAGAATAGCTATTTACATTGTAGATATATAAACGCACAATATAGGGAAACACAAACAATTATGGACTAAAGTGCTGTGACTCCTACGATCAAAATAAACAATTGCAATGATGTGTTGAAAGGGTTAAATCTGGGTGATTTTATGTTTTCTTCTTTTCTTTTCTGAAACAAATAGAGCAAGCTGAATGTGGTCAATTGTCTTATGTTATATAATATTTCAGTTTGTGGGTCAAAGACCCAGAATTCTGCGCTTTAAAACATTTTGTCGGGATTGAGGGAAACTCATAATCTTTCCATGGTTTTTAATTTTATTTAAATTTTTTCAGGGCCCCATATGGAAAAGCTGTTGACATGTGGTCAGTGGGTTGTATCCTGGGGGAACTAAGTGATGGGCAGCCGCTGTTTCCCGGTGAAAGTGAAATTGATCAGCTTTTCACAATCCAGAAAGTGTTAGGACCCCTTCCATCAGAGCAGATGAAACTTTTTTACAGCAATCCTCGTTTCCATGGAATGCGGGTGAGAATAGGATACTGTCTGTTTGCATTACATAACTTTGTGTATATCTGTGTAACATCCCTATCCCCCCCCCCCCCCCCCCCCCCCCCCCAAGGAGATTTACTGGTCTGATGGTGTTAGTGCTGCTGTGGTGCTCACCTGCTGGCTCTCAGGAGGACTGAGTCTCCATGATGGTATAGGGAGTAGGCAACAGGACAGGTTTTCAGGATGGTGCAGCACCTCCATCCTGCAGGGTTCTGCCAGGGGCAGGGATTCATCCCCACAGGAACACATTAGAATAACTGTAGTCCCAGGCTAGGAACAGTATAACCATCTTTAATGGTGGACCAGCTCATACATCAGCCTTCTCTTGCAAGAGAGGTGCAATCTCAATGTTCTTCAAAGAGCATACCCCTCGCAGCTTGCATTTCTTTCCATGGTCAGAGCTCTGCTTGCAGGACCATTTCCATGGACTAGGCCCCAAGGAGTTTGAGGCCCCTGGGCTAGTCTTAACCGCCTTACCCCTGATGGAGCAAGGTAGAACCTTGCCTACTCTTTAAGGAGCAGGCTGCACTGGGGAACCAAGAACTCACTAAATTTGATAGGTAGCCATCTTTTATACCAGGGGAAGTCCCACTCCTAAGCTCCAGTAACTGGGCAGCACTACTGTTACCAGTCAGAAATTGATTAACACACAAAACTAACCAAGTAATTATTATTATTATTGAAGTATTTGAACTTTGGACTTATTACCATATATGTTTTGTCAATTGGATGTAGCATTGGGCACCCCTGTCTTTTGTTGTATAATGTTAGGGCCAGGAATATATAGCATGGGGCTCTGGGCTACATCTGTTTGTATAACATTTATACAGTACATGATCTATGTTACTAGCCAAGGACTATATTTCCATAAATATCTGGTCTATTCAGTGGAAACGTGTGTCTTTTGTTTCTCGGGGGGGTTATCCTTTGTATTCTGTAAAAATTCAGACACATTGTCTGTATTGGATGCAATGATATACTTATTATACTCACACCCACTGAACACAATCAATGCTATATAATATACTAATGGCATCACAAATTGAATTATACCTCCTCTTTAAAATATATATACAGTATATACTGTATATATTTTACTTTGCAATGGATTCTTACCTTTAGGGGTTTTAAACTATAATTATCTGATCTTTATTACAGTAAATGTTATGTCATTTGAATTTGTATTATCTGCTACAGATTGAGCCTTTAAGAAAATCGGATGCTACCTGTACATTCGCTTTTTGTTTGTTTTTTTTACCTTTTTTTAACTTATTAATGGATATAAAAGTGCAAACTTGATTCTCACCTTGCTTAATGTGGCCAAGTCTCCCAGAATGAACTGGACATTCCTGAACAGTTGGGCAATCTCCAGGTCAGCTTGTCACGATGGAACTTCGTAGTTCCCATTAACTTCCCTGAACTACGTAGGTTGGGCCTCGATTTGGGATCTTCCCTCTTAACTTTGGGGCAACGCAGATGTACACTGGGGGGGGGGGGGGTTCAGATTCAATACAGCTGTGAATTCAAAGTTCTTAGTCTTCTTGGCTCATTAACATTCCAATGGGTGGGGTTGACGTTCCACAAAGTACAAGCAAATGTTAACCCTTAGCACGCTGGTCCTGTGCAGAGTGGAATAGCTCATGGGGAGCCCCATCAGGCTGTCCACCTTTGGGGCAATGCAGATGTATTAGTGCCTGAAAGCCTGCTATACCAGTTTAGCTTCTCAAAACAGTCATCCTCTTTCACGCAAGATAATCAAAAAGCCAGGGTAGTGAAGTCGTATACATCAGTCAGGATCAATGGCCCGACATTTGCTTCTGTGCCCTTGGTGGACGAGTTTTCCCAGTGAGACTGACCCTTGCCATTTGTATATCACTCCATTTTCCTCTTTCGCGAGAAGCAGTGAACCTAGAGACTTTTTCTGAGTCTCAGTTCATCGGCAGGTATGGGCTTCTCATCTGAGAGGGCCCGTTCCGTTACATGTACTGTACCCACAAATGGGGCAGGGTAGCTGCTGCAAGTCTTATGCCGACTATAGGCCTCTGCTCTTTTTTTTTCCACCTTGAGATTTGTCCTGTTTGACCCCTATCGGGGGGAAATCTCCTCTAACCATAGTTTTCTATTTTTCTCCTCATTTATTTAATATCTTCACTCTTTTCTAGAGCTGTTACTCTTCCTCAGATTCACTCAGGTAAGAGGAGCTAAAATGCCTCCTAACACTGGTGGGTATTTTTGGGTGGGGGGTTTGGGGGGAGGCACGGGCCCGGGCCCCAGTGTAATGTTTCCCTCAGACTGATGAATCAGAGGAAAATAGTGTTTTGGGGCACCTTTTACATCTCTTGCAGAGGGAGTGGAAAGACTCCCTGGCTAAAATGCCATGGAGTCTGTGACAGTTACAGAAACTGTGTCCTCCATTTCCACTTGCTGAGAAAAAATCTGCTGCCGGAGGAACACGCACATGGGTTGTGCACACGCTTCGGGTCACAGGTTAGGCTGGCCCTGAGTAGTTCAGTCTTTAAAAAAAAAAAGCTTAATTAAAATTGTTTTGGATGTTTGCGTCCCCAACAGCTTGTTCCCAGGAGGCAAGTCTCACGAAGAACAAAAGGGTAGGGCATGATTCTAATGGAAGAGGAAGTGCTGGTAGAGAGACCAGCGTTCGTGAAGGAGAAACAAGGTATAAAAGCTATTATAGGGAATATAAAGAAGGAAATCTAATCAAAATACATATTTTTCTGCATTCTTGTAACTCATTAATTTACATCATACTGATACCCTAAGATCAGTTTTAAAATATTACACACTAAGCACCCACTGCCAATACGCTCACCAACACCACCAGGTCTGCTCAGATACCTTTACATTTTCTTCTTGGATGTGTACTTTGCTATATTGTGTGTGTGAGATGAATATCTTGAATTCAAAGGCCTTTCTCTCCTTCACATTGGACTTGGAAATACAAGCATTTTCTATTTCTTTACCTTCTAAGCCCATTATTTTAGAATGAGCCATAAATTAATATTATGACACACCACCAAGGAACAATCTTGCAGTTCTGCCTGAATAGCTGATTGATACCGCTATAAAGCTACAGTGAGTTTCCTTTGATATATGATTCTAAATCCTCCTTATGACCTGGAATAAAATGTCATACGGAGATTGGAGATCGGTAATGTGGAGCACAAAAAAAAAGTCTGTATTTGACCAATATGCCATTTCTGACCCTTGTACTATGTTCCCGAGGATTAAACCTAATCAAATGTAAACTGTTTTGAACATTTGATTGCATTTTAAATCGGCTCTGATATGGTGCCTTATATTATAAATACAACAGGTAAATTGGCGTGGATTAATAAAAGGGGAAAGAACAAGCGCAAAAAACTGTGAACTGGAAGGATACGTAATAGTCCAATTATGTAGATTTCCTTGATGGGTGCCGCACCGGACCGCAAATGGGTTCGTTCAGAGCCACTTGTATTGTTTGAAGAGGGAAGTTCCAAATGCGCACAAGCTCATCAAAATAGGAAATATATAGAGAGAAAAAAAAGGAAAAAAAGAAAAAAACACAATAGTATAATACTGTATAAACCAGTCAAGGTAAAAAAGTATTGCACTCACATTGGGCGAGGTTAAACGAGCATTTCGGTTGTTAAGTGAACCACGCTGATGTGCAGGGATCTCTGCTAGCAGAATATATCTGGTGGTGCAGACCTTCTCAAATGGCAGGACTCGCAGCGTTAGTGCAGGCTCCTCAGCAGCAGGATATTCTCCGTAGCGGGGCCGGTATCGCTGCAGTCAGAGCTCTGACTGCTGCGAGTCCTGCTATTGGAGAAGAATATCCTGCTGCTGAGGAGCCTGCACTAACGCTGCGAGTCCTGCCATTTGAGAAGGTCTGCACCACCAGATATATTCTGCTAGCAGAGATCCCTGCACATCAGTGTGGTTCACTTAACAACCGAAATGCTCGTTTAACCTCGCCCAATGTGAGTGCAATACTTTTTTTTACCTTGACTGGTTTATACAGTATTATACTATTGTGTTTTAAAAAAAAAATTTCCCTCTATATATTTCCTATTTTGATGAGCTTGTGCGCATTTGGAACTTCCCTCTTCAAATTGGCGTGGATGTCTGAGATTATAAGTATTAATATATTGAATGGTGTGCACACAGTATCCTAGGGGGTAATTAGGAAATAATAAGATGAACAAAAAAATATTTCTCATTGAGAATATGATCTAATTAAAGCCCTGATAGGCAACCTATCTTCCAAATAAGGTTCAAATATATGCAGCCAACAAAGACCATAAGGGATACATCCAGATGTAATTTCACTGCATGCAAAGTAATGGCACTAATACACAAGCTTGACATATGCAATTGCAAGCATATTGGTAGCAAAAAAAACATGATAGAAATACATACAGATACAAATGATGATGCAGCACATATACAGTGGTGTGAAAAAGAAAGTACACCCTCTTTGAATTCTATGGTTTTAGATATCAGGACATAATAACAATCATCTGCTCCTTAGCAGGTCTTAAAATCAGGTAAATACAACCTCAGATGAACAACAACACATGACATTACACGGTGTCATGATTTATTTAACAAAAATAAAGCCAAAATGGAGAAGCCATGTGTGAAAAACTAAGTATACCTTATGATTCAATAGCTTGTAGATCCACCTTTAGCAGCAATAACTTGAAGTAATCGTTTTCTGTATGACTTTATCAGTCTCTCACATCGTTGTGGAGGAATTTTGACCCACTCTTCTTTACAACGTTGCTTCAGTTCATTGAGGTTTGCGGACATTTGTTTATGCACAGCTCTCTTAAGGTCCAGCCACAGCATTTCAATCGGGTTGAGGTCTGGACTTTGACTGGGCCATTGGAACACCTTGATTCTTTTCTTTTTTATAAGCTGACACATATGCAACTAGAGTCTCAACTTTTCAGGCATTAAGTCATTTTTCAATGACCTTTTTCCTTAGAACTGGTGTTATTTTTAACCAGAAAGAGGAAATCAAAGCCATTTGTTCAGTCTTGAAATAGGTCTACTTGAAAATCACAAGCGATTTCTGGATGCTGTCGTAAGAAAGAGGTTGTAGCCTAAAAGATGTTTATTGAAAGCTGACCTTGACAAAAAAAAGTACTGGATATGATGCAATAGAGTCTCAGCATATTAGCTATTGCCATTGGTTTGTCATTAGATCACGTCATACTAAAATCTGTGATCTATTTTTTGTATGGTTTATTATTGCATATGTTCTTCCAGTCAGGTAAAATCCTGATTTACTTATCTCTTAAATTAACTTTCTGAGATCTGAACATAGATTTTTTTTGTGTTAGTACTGTACATGTATGCTATGCAAAATAAATGGTACAGCAGAAAACAGTCAGTTTCACCTGTTAAAAGTTATGTAAGAAATGTTTATACTTGACAAACACATATATCCCAACTTTAAAACCTCAGGCATTGCATGTACTGTACTAACTTGAAAGTCAGACACATATAAATACCTACATTAACTTCTTTGTATGCCGTAGGGCAATGCTGAGTGATGTTTTGCTAAAGGGTTGGGAATAGCCATTTTTGAGTTAATTTTCAGTGCTTCGTGATGACCTTTGTGATTACAGTACATTCTAGTCAGATTTTAGGAGCATGTGTTTTCCTTTGAATCGGGCTCAAAATGTAATGATCAAAGTATCTTTTTAACTCACAGAGAATTAAACATTATTCAGCCTAAATCCACAGAAATGAAAATGCTGTGCATCTTATGAAATAACGATCAAAACTACAGTATCCCTCACAAGCCCTAGAGTTTCTATATCTTCTGGCATACATAGAATTTCCTTTGCTCCTGGAATATTTCTCAAACCTGTATGTACCAGGAATAGCCGAGTGGTGATTTCTGGGGAATGCTTTTGAAGTGTCTGCATACATTACTGCAGATCTCTTGCTTTATAGCTGCTTCTTTAGCAGTGATCGTGTCCTTTCCTTTTGCAAGCTCCAATAGATTTGCAGATAAAGTTAGCACAGGTAGTTTAAAAATTGAACATTTAACTTCTTCCTTGTTCATTCTATCAAACCCAACTACTGTAGGTTATTCTTATTTATACCAGTGTTTTGAAAGCAAAGTACACTGTAGGTGTAAAAGGAGCGCAGGAAATAATATATAGAAGATACAGGTGTTGGGAGTAAGAAAGGCACCTTTCCATGAGGGTTGCCCACAAATAATTAAACAGTAGAACACTTCATTGTCAATGGTGAAGGTGATGAGAAGCAGTGTTTAACGGCACCTGCTATGAAAATTATTGAAACACCATAATTCTGGTAACAAATCGGTGCAATATACATTCTGGTGCGGTGGCAGTTGTTGCAATCCTATGTGTAGGCTAAGTGTCCTCTTTTTGGAAGGACATTTTTAAGACCATTGTAACATATTTTTTGCATCTGTTTGTCCCCTACTTTCCTCCCAGTGAGGCCTTTTACTTTGCAAGCCTAACCTTGTGGCCCTAAAGGTACATTGAGTTTGTAAGAGATGAAGAGCAGACCTGGATATCGTTCTATATTTGTTATTTGTTTCTGTAAGAGAATAATGGAAGTAATGGATCATAGTAAAAAAAAAATAGAGCCAATGTGGCCAATGAATCCTTGATTCCCCATAATGAGAGAGATGTTATAAGTGCCATCTAAAGAAAATGTGACTCAAATTTATAATACAGTATATTGACTGTCAAATGTTGACCCATTTCAAGGTTTGGATAGCCAAACCTGTCTTACAAATAAGGTTTTTTTCATGTGTCGGTTGATTGACATGATGATCTCTTAAGTGTACGAATGTTTTCATTCTTATTTTTTTCAGTTTCCTGCAGTTAACCATCCTCAGTCTTTGGAAAGACGATACCTGGGAATTATAAGTAGTGTTTTGCTTGACCTCATGAAGGTAGGGAGTTATTTGGAATTTTAATATGCTTCTGTGTATGAGGAATTTCAACTACCCTAGAGGTGTGGTGTATACCTAACTACACAAGGACTACAATTATTTATAAGACACATTGATCTTACTGATCTAAATTGATTTTCTAAATGCTGCTTGGAAATGTGAATGCATGAACTGTACTGTATAATGTATTTAATACATTGGTTCTGGTAAAATAAATGCAAGAGACTGTGTATTACTGCAATATCTCCATGAATTATCCTTTCTAGAAAAGTAGAGGTTCTCAACTCCAGTCCTCCAGGCCCCCCAACAGGTCAGGTTCTATTGATTCAGCACATGTGGGGGGTCTTGAGGACTGGAGTTGAGAGCCCCTGAGTTAAAGAACCTAAATGTACATTATAATGTTCACAAAAAAAAACAACAAAATTCAGGGCAAAGGAATAATTTGCATTATTACATGTCCACTGATTTCTCATTCTTGACAATCGTAAATTCAATCTTCAGTGAACTGATGTTTTAAGGGCTTGTTCTAAAACATATTCGTTTGTCAGGAGAGAGAGCTTTCCGGTCACACGCAACTCAGTACACATTGCGTTGTAATGCATAGGTGTTAACAGACAATTTGTAGGTAGAAGCAAGTAAAACATATTTAGATTTGGTTAAAATTATTTATATATGATATGCATGTTTTTAAAATGTTATATACAGATATTTTTCAAGGACAAATATACGGGGATGTGCATCTAATTTTCAAGTACTTTTATACCCAGTGAAGCACTGTAGAGAGAGGGACATCATAATTTTTATATAACTCTGGCTATTTTTTACAGTAAAACCACAAAAACAATTGAAAAAACAAATACTTGCACAATACAATGAAATTTGCATCAGAAATAAAAGTAGATGTTTAATAAAGGGAATCCATCTTTACGGTGGTTTAAAAAAATTGTGAAAATGCATGTGATGTTTAAAGACAAAATAATTAAATGGAAATATGTTAGGAATTCATGAGCATAACAGAGTATAAACAAATTTGTTTAATGAATACATATTGAAAACTCTATCAATGAGACTTTGAACATCAACTGATAAATGTATCTTTCTCCTACTTTCACCCTTTTAAAAGTTCCCTCCTCCATATACAAGTTGACGATATATCTCGCAATTCACTTACTATTCTTTTGATTTAAAATGTTGTATTCCAAAGGGAGAATGATCCATGATGCTCAATAACTGAGGTTGGGATTTCTCTTGTCTAGAATTTATTGAAGCTGAATCCTTCTGATAGATACCTGACCGAACAGAGCTTGAACCACCCAGCATTTCAGACTCAGAGGCTCTTAGATCGAGGTGGGAGCTCTCCTTCCAGGTCATCCAAGAGAAAAACTCACCATGCAGATAGCAACTCATCAAGCAGGTAATTGTTTCAATAAAAGACAATTACAGTACATGCTTTCAAAATACATACAGTAAGGGTTAGAATTGTAAACCTGCACTTCCTCTAGATCAGTGTTAAAGAAATAACAAACAGACCCTAAAAGATTGCTTTGAAAGCTTGGCAATCAGCTAGTCCTATAAACCTGATCAAAACTACATACTGTATGCTGTAAAGAGTTTTTTCTTAAATTCCTGGGAGAGTGTCATCATCTGCTAGGGAGGCCCAGTAGTCAGTGCGGGACGGGCCATGGGCAAGCGCAGGATGGTATCAGTATCAAGTACAGCCTGGTGATTCTGATCCAAACTACTCCTAATCCCCCTGTCACTGGTAAATCTGCCCTCCAGGCCAGCAAACACCTCAGAAAAGCCACCTGCCGAACCTGTTCAGGTGTCCATTGCAAGTTGTAGATCTGGAGCCATCCCACAAGCTGTTTGGGATGCCGTATCAAGCGAGGGTTAAACACCCTTCTCATGTGTCCGATCGGAACGGTAGTTACCCTCCTAGCCAAGTTGTTGTGGTTGGTGTAGGGGCCCCAAAAGGGACCTTTTGCTGAGCGTTCCGGAGTAAACTCTGTGAGCTTATCACGGGCCATCTGTCAGCCATCTGTATCCAATCTTGATCCGTGAGGAAATAATGAATGGGTAGTGGACTCATCCTAGACTCAATCCACATATCCCGGTAATCCGACGGCTGCTACAGGTAGGGTTCGGCGTGCAGCGGTTTCAAGTTGGGTTCAATCTTATGCAATGTTAATCCTCAGATATCAGGTGCTTCCTAGGTTTGGAGTGCTTCTGCTATGTTTTGTGGGCCTGTGTCTTTTAGGTGGGCCAAGTTATTTGGTTCTATTCTGTGTATAGACAAGCCTTTGGGAGATCCCTGGTAAGGTGAGAATTGTAACTGTGGCATCTCCCGAAAGTAACAAGCAGCTTAAACAGAAAGCCCAAGCATTATTTGTGGTTTTGGAGTGGTTCCGTTATTGGTCTTTTTGGTTTCGACTTCATTTAGAAATGTTTAGGGTCAACAAAAGGAAGAAGACTGCAGGAAAAGTATGCTAAAACGTAGGCTGCAATGAGATCTCCCCTGTGAGCGGTGATCCTCTTAGGCACTGCGAATGTGCCCCCTACCGTATCCATTCATGTTTTTTTTGAAGCAAATGAAAAATTACAGTACTTATTCCCTAAGGAATTATATTTCAATGCAGAAAAATACAATTTTATAATTTGGGTAAAATTATATGGTTATATTAACAAATTGAAAGCAAATAATGGGCGTTATGAACTTCTTATTACTTACATTTTACATTTACAATTCCCACTTTCCATGGGAATACTTTAACATTGTTTTCATAAAAAGATAACAAATAATTGGTTTGGCAGGATATCAAGACCTGATGGATTTGTCTCTTAATGTCTCCTATGCCTTCCCTTGCTCAAGCATATTTTACTATTTTATGAAGTGTTCAGTTTGAAGTGTGCTTTCCCATGAAGTCTAAGGGGAAAAAAGTTTTTGTTAACTTTTTCCTGTCCTATTAACATACCTGACACGGCATGGTAGAAGTGCTTGTTTTCTAGGGTTGATTGAGATCACACTCCATTGGAGAGCGTTACTGTGCTGCCGTACTTCCAGGCGCAAAAAGGCTAAGGGCCCTATATTATATTGTCCGTAGCTGCCATTCGAGCTATTTTCTGAACAGCCATTTATATAGAATTACACCCCAAATTGTCTAACTCCTTCCTAAATTTACACATTGTTAATGTACTAGTTGAGTTGAAGTCCATGCATTTTAAGGAAGATATGCACTCTATTTAGACTATTATTTTAATAGCACATGATGGCCTCCCCAGTGCGTGAACACTGTGGTCAGACAACATATCGGTCCCAGCGATGTTTACAAACATTACTGACACTCCCGTAGATGTCTAGTCATTGGTCTAGCATGTACTGTATAATAGTGTGAGTGCAAATTGAAAATTGATCACGCACCCTCAACCTTTTTGACTGTAGAACATGTAAAGAGAACATCAATATTATAATTTCTCCCTTTTAAAAAATGTCTTCTTTTTCTATTGGATTTTCTATGCACATCTTCAATTGTAGAGATCAGTAGCAAACATCATACTTCCTACTTCCCATCATGTTTAAAAAAAAAAAAATTGTAGCATTGAAATCTGTGAACCCAAGCATATATATATAAAAAAAATAATCTTTTGTTATTATTAAAGAGAGCCAATCAAGTATGGCAATATCATTATAAAGTACTGGGCTGTGAACGCTCGTGTTTTACTGTAGTGACATGGCTGTGACTGTGTTAATTTTTTCTGTACATCTTGGCGAGTATATTAAAGTGTATGTTTCTGGACCCAGCAAACTTCCGGAGTAATGGAAGAGCAGTAATACACTATTTTTATATGAAAAATGCAGATGTACCAAGTCACAAAGACCCACCATGTGATGCGGTCCCCCCCCTCCTCCCCCCTCTTCTCCCAGTGGGGTGTAAAAAGTAGGTAAGAAGGGATTTTTTCCTGAGGTGGGTCTGTGTCTTGGCAGGTTTGGGACGGCATGACGACGCAAATTGTGTGACGGTGGGCAGGCCGTGATGGCGCGATTCAAGTCCTCGTGCATTCTGGAGCGGGGGAGGCCAGCTCACGGGCTAAATCTTCATGATGATTTTGACAGATCTAAAAATGGCATTTCTTTAAGGAAAACTCAGACTGAGATTCATTAAAGTCAATAAGACCCCTTAATCTAAAATCAGTGATAATTACTCCAAATCGCTGACACTCACAGAAAATCAGTGAGGTCTGTAACTGTTCTGTATCTTTAAAACCTTATAAAGCTGTACAAGTGACCTCAATATATTTTCTTTAGACTATCGCACAAAACGGTGTATTTTTATAGCCTAGATCACGTTTGGCTCATCAGCAAAACATTGTACAAAAGTAGCATTAGCTACTGCTACGGTGTGCGAAAAACTTCAGAGGTTTTTTTTTTTATTCTACAATATATTTTCTTGTGACAATCTGTAGCATTCTTCAACAGAATGGTTTCCAAGAACTGCCACATTCTATTGAGGTCAGTGCCAGTGGCATAAGGGGAAGGGCATCGTTTTAGCCATCGCAGTTGGAAAATAACTGTATGCAAAGTAAATAAAATTTAAAGCAACCGTTACAATTCAACACAGCTGTGCAAGTTAAATCTATTGGTACATCAAAGCTTAACCTTCTGAGTGCTGGGGGTGTTTGTACCTCGGAGTGCTAAAGGAATTAGGCAGTTTTCAGTGCTAGCTATGTTAAAGGAGCAATCCAAGACGTTTTTTTATTTTCATGTTAGTTTAACATAAGATTGAAGCAGGAGGTCTCTGGACCTGCACCCTATTAATTTCAGCTCTGGGGGCCCCCTGCTTCCCGAGATAGTCCTCCAAAGGGGGTGCCGGTATCTCGACAAAACTCCTGTGTCATGCAGGCCAATAGGAAGCTGAACCTGATGACGTCACGGCTTTCCATAGGCCCGCAAGACGCAGGAGCTTTGAAACTCGGTCATTGAACCATGAACCATGCTAGCCGTGCGGAGAAGCTACCGACACCCCCTACGGAGGTATCTTGGCAGCATGGGGTCACCGGAGCCGAAATTAATGCGGTTCAGCTCCGGAGACCCCCTGCTTCAGTCCTACGTTAAAAATAAAATCAATTTCACCAAAAACATTGTGCTCTTGGATTGCCGCTTTAAAGCCACAATTGGAATATTATTCTTATTGTAAACATAGACAAATAATAATTATTTTTTTAATACTACTGTACCTTTCGATTATAACTTTATCAATGATTTCATGATATTTTCCCACACATTAGACATTTTAGTCCAAATGCTAAACAAATGCATTTTTAAACACAAATTCATCTTCACTCGACTTAACCAATTTCTTTTTATTCTTCATTCAATGTCATACCTACACAATCTGTTTTTCAACCAGGGTTCCTAGGAATCCTTGGGTTCCCCGGATATACCTTAAGGGTGCCATGTAATTTTCCGGTCACTTGAAAATTGTATCAAATACAGAAGAATTTACAATGCATCTGATCACAGAGTTGCTATTACAGATGGTTGGAGGTTCCTCAGAATTTCACTTAGGGTTCCTTAACCAAAAAAAGGTTGGAAACAACTGATCTATACTGTGTGTGTGTGTGTGTGTGTGTGTGTGTGTGTGTGTGTGTGTGTGTGTGTGTGTGTGTGTTTATGTATATGTGTGTGGGTGTGTGTGTGTGTGTGTTTATGTATATGGGTGTGGGTGTGTGTGTGTGTGTGTGGGTGTGTGTATATACAGGCATACCCCGGTTTAAGGACACTCGCGAGTAAGTACATCTCGCTCAATAGGCAAACGGCAGCTCACTCATGCGCCTGTCAGCACGTCCTGGACAGCAATACCGACTCCCTACCTGTACCGAAGTTGTGCGCAAGCGGGGAGACTATAGAGCCTGTTACACATGCGTTATTTACATCAGTTATGCACGTATATGACGATTGCAGTACAGTAAATGCATCGATCAGTGGGGAAAAAGGTAGTAAGTACTTCACTTTAGGTACATTTTCGCTTTACATACATGCTCCGGTCCCATTGCGTACATTAATGCGGGGTATGCCTGTATATGTGTGTGCGTGTGTTTGTATACACACACACACACACACACACATATAGTTACATAGTTACATATAGTTACATAGTAGATGAGGTTGAAAAAAGACATAGGTCCATCAAGTTCAACCTATGCTAAATTTAGACAACAAATACTTTATCCTATATCTATACTTACTTATTGATCCAGAGGAAGGCAAACAAAAAACCCCATTAAGGGGGAAAATGAATTCCTTCCTGACTCCAAGAATTGGCAATCGGATTAATCCCTGGATCAACATCCTTCCCATGTATACTTATCTGGTATATCCCTGTATACCTTTCCCATCTAAAAAGATGTCCAACCTTCTTTTGAATAAATCTATTGTATCTGCCATCGCAGTCTCCATGGGTAATGAATTCCACATTTTAACTGCCCTTACTGTAAAGAACCATTTCCTTTGTTGCTGGTGAAATTTCCTTTCCTCCAACCTTAAGGGATGGCCCGAGTCCTTTGTACTGCCCGTGGGATGAACAGTTCTTTTGAAAGCTCCTTGTATTGTCCCTGAATATATTTGTATATAGTTATCATATCCCCTCTTAGACGCCTCTTTTCTAATGTAAATAAATCTAATTTAGCTAGCATCTCATAAGTTAGATTGTCCATCCCCTTTATTAATTTGGTGGCTCTTCTCTGCACTCTCTCTCTAGTTCCATAATGTCTTTTCTTAGGATTGGTGCCCAAAATTGTACTCCATATTCAAGGTGTGGTCTTACTAGTGCTTTGTAAAGGGGCATAATTATGTTTACTTCCCTTCCATCCATTGCCCGTTTGATGCAAGATAAGATCTTGTTTGCCTTTGCAGCTACTGCATGACATTGGGCACTATTGCTAAGCCTGCTGTCTACAAGCACTCCTAAATCCTTCTTCATCAAGGATTCCCCCAATATATCGCCATTTAATTTGTAAGTCGCCTTTTTATTCTTGCATCCCAAATGCATAACCTTACATTTATCTGTATTAAACTGTGACGGGAGCTTTGTGACAGGCTGTAATTTACACAAAATATATATAAATATATATATACCTGGGTCTGAACTGGGACGAGACTTAGATATGATAAAATATAATTTATTCCTTGATAAAGGTGAACACACAAAAATGAACAAATAACAGGCAAAATATGGACACTTACTTAAAGATGGGAATGATGAACCAGTCCCAGCTGGACTGGCAGTTCATACAGCAATCATCCCAAGACATTGCATAGCATTTCTCTCAGCAGTCAGGTAGCAATCAGATGATACATTGAAGACCATGAGTAAGGGCTGACTCTGACTTATATATCATTTTAACCCTTCTCCCATTCACAGCGCCGAGCCGTCTAGCAAAAGTCCTTTTGAAGCTCTTTGAAGCTGATTTTGGACTTCCAGTGTTTAGTGTGAAATATCACACTTAAACTGGTCAGTTATTTTGGTCCCTGGGCCAAGCATAAACAATTAGGCAATTTAGCCTTTGATCACCAGGCTTTTGTAAATTCCAGCAGGATGTTCTTCCTGCTTATTTACCATAACAGAATAGGACCAATATTCCATATATACTGTAAATACCTTCATAACTTCATAACTTCAGTTCAGTAGTACTTACTGGCATGCGAGACATATTAATACATTCCGTCACGCGTGACGCTCCCAAAGAGACCAAATATTACAGTGTAATATTAAAAATAAGAGAGATATTAATATCTGTCTGTTCGAACCGGCTAAACATCAGGTGTTTGTAACCGTTATTTGCGGGTAACTCCCACGAATACACATATGTAACTCTTAGCATGTTCCGCCAAGGACATCTCATAGTATTCTTATATTTAATAAGGTCACCCATTCTGATTTTCTCCTTGGGTAGCCCCACCCCTGGCAGGATACCTGGGTTTGTAAGTGTGAGTTTCAACGCTCACAACCCACTCAGTTCCTGGGTCCTGCATAAACAATTAGGTAATTAGCCTTTGATCAGGGCTATGTAAATTCTAGCAAGCTGTCCTGCTTGCATAGGCAAGTGACCCAGCTCATAGGTGTCAAAAACATTTGGTCTGGTATGCATAACATTTGTTCCTTAATGCATTACAAAGGCAGGCAGAACACAATAGCATCCGGCCTGTACATTTTAAAACTGCATCAGAAAGGCACTTTATCAAAAATATATGTTTCCCTTATGACAAAGTTATATTTTTAATAGGTGTGTTCTTGGGGGGTTTCCCTGAGGCGGCACACCAACAATCAGGGTGCTGGCTCACTCTGTTCCTAAATTAGCAGTCTTAATGGAACGGCTCCTGTTATTCAGCACTGCATATAATATTAACCCCTTAAGCCCCAGTGTGTGTGTTGCAGACACTGGTCCAGAACCAATACATTCTTTTACAGGGGGATAAGTATTTAGGGGGATAAGTATTTAGACGGCTGAAAAATGGAGCATGAAAAGGCGGAAAAAAGGGAACAACGGGCTATAGTCACTATTTTAACATTAACCCTTTCCCTCCCGCAGCAACCCTAGTGTATGTGTATGTGTAAACACCAGGATAACACAATACAGTTACACAGGGGAATATACATCTTCATGTTATAACAAGGGTTAAATCACATTTCTGGACCTCAGCCCAGTTAACCCCTTGTCTCCCTGGTGAGGTTAGAGGGTGTCCAATTGGGGTGTAACCCCTTTAATCCTGGGCCAAATCCTCACGAACGTCACATAAACCTCATCTGCCATTTACCTGCCCACGTTTCCAGTCTCTCCAAATCCTTCTACATGTATATTTATATGTGTGTATATATATATATATATATATATATATATCCCCCTCTCCCCCCCCCCCCCCCCCCCAATCGCAGATCAGGTCCCCTAAGGTGTTCTGGGGTCTGGCTATATGTCTCTGTGTGGTGCATACCTGCTGGCAACAGGAGGGCCTGAGTCTCCCGCGATGACATGTGGGACAACAGGAACAGGTTACTGGGGTGAATGCCTTCGTCTTTGTTCAATGGTGCAGCGCCTCCATCTATAGTAAGCCCCAGGAATGCGGGGTGGAATCCTTACCACAGAGATTCCCCACAGAGATGAGAGATTCCAGTCTCACACAAGATTCTCTTTAAAACCAGCAGATTCTTTATTCTCTGAGCAGCAGCAGCAGACAGGTACAGTTGATGCACAGTCCACTAACTGTTCTCCCTTGTGATGTTCCCTGCCGCCACTCTGGACCAAAGGGCATCCAGAGTGGGGCTAGCTCTTCCCTCACCCCCTAAGCAGGGTGGGAGATATTTGGTCCACCTCACTAACTATAGCTATATCAGCTCTACTCATGAGCTGATCACTCCTCTCCTCACTAACACACTATCACTACTCTGTCAGACTGACAGAGCACACACTGAATAGGAAATTACACTGCTCTTTTATGATCTCTTGCTTTGACACAGGGTCGGGTGACCTACCTCCACCACTCAGGGCAAGTGCTTGAAGTGGGGGAAACCCATGATAACTCCTGGCAACCTGCCCTTACCAGGGATTATACCAGGAGGAAGATAGAACTATAGCCCCATTTCTTACCAGGGCTACATATATATATGTGTGTGTGTGTGTGTGTGTGTGTGTGTGTGTGTGTATATATATATATATATATGTGTGTGTTCCTCAATTTTAAGTCTACCAGTATCTAAAAGCAGTATAGACATACTGGAAATGTGACATGTAACAGTGAAAATAAAAACCCATTTCTCCATTTGTGTGTTTGTTTAGCTTCAGTGTTTTGGCCAAGTGGAGATGCACACCGACAAAGGGAAAAAAATGTAGCTGGTTGCACAATCCTTGCAGTTTGTGCTACTGCATAAATTATCCAAATATCGAACATTGGATAGCACACCAGTCTTCCACAAACAAGATACCAAAAATGTATTGTGGCGTCAGTGTTTTGGGGTTGGAGGTGTTTTTTTCACACCGATACGTTGACTACACAATACATTTTTTTTATTTATTTATGGAAGACTGGTGTGCTATCCGATTTATTCGATATTTATTTGGCTACAAACATATTAATCCAGTAGCTCAAAACACTGAACATTTTAATAGTAAATATCAGGTGCTGTATTTTAAACTTGATACATTATAGCCCATGTTCACTAGGCAGTCTTTTACCATACATATAATATACCACCTAGACCTGAAAGACACCATAGTTGTTGACCTTGACTGGCATGTCCATTCCATCAGCAAGGTGGGAGAGCCAATCAGAAGGACAGCTGTCCCCTCCTGTTGGCTGCCCTGTATATTCAGTATGTATGTATGCATGCATACACAAAATAGATATCACTTGGCTAATATGATTCCTATTAAAGCACTAGCTGTCATATTCACATCTAAGATCTTCTTGTGATCACATACAGTAGTAACCTCTGGCTTAAAGCAGCAGTTCCCTCTTTTTCTTTTTTTTTTTTTACATGTACAGTATAGGAAGCACAGGGTCTCCGTAGCTGAACCGTATTAATTTAAGCTCCCGGGATCCCCTTCTTCCAGAGATGCTTACCAGAGGAGGTGTCGCTGGAACTTAATGGAGGTTTAAATTCCTCCCCATCACAAGGGTCAATAGGAAGGCGCAAGAGATGATGGTGCAGCTTCCTGTGGTCCCGCATGACATGAAACCTGTAAAACTCCATTTTGATTCCCCTGGAGGGGATAGTATTTGCGGCATATTCCCTGGTAAGTGTCTCGGAAACCAGGAGATCCTCGGAGCTAACATTTAACGCGGCGAGCCGCTGCTTCCTACACGTAAAGAAAACACCAAATACAGTGGGGGGCCAAAAAAACAGTAAGGGGGACTGCTCCTTTAAGTAATTGTATCAACAGTGTTCTTATTCAAGACTGGCAGCACTGGCAGGGCACACAGGGTAAATGTCAAAATGATGTTTCTATTTACCATCTGATTAATGCTAGTTACACTGTTTTATTGTGTGTCCTTTTACATAGAAAGCAGTCCAGCAAAAGCACTTCTGTTCAGCCGCATCACAGATCGAACAGCAAAGATGTACAAACCCTTTCCGTTGGACCAAAACGAGGTGAAGAAGCGCATCCACCTAGCGAAATCTTTATAAATGGAACTCATCCCGCATCAACTCACAGCCCGACGGTTCACCCCAAAAAAAGTAACCAAAGTGGATCCGGTAGCAAGGATCTAGCCAATAACAATTTACCCCATCTTCTTAGTCCAAAGGAAGCAAAGTCAAAGAATGAGTTTGATTTCAGTCCTGAGCAAAAGGCCACTGATGGTCCTGGCACCAAATACTTAAAGTCAAATTCACGTTCTCAGCAGGGTCGGCACTCATTATTAGACACAACGCTGAGCAAAACAGGAAGCTTGCAACCAAGTGAAAAACATGCTCGCCACAGCTACATTGACACCATCCCCCAATCCTCAAAGAAGAGTAGCTCCTACATGAGCTGTTCAAAGAGCCACGGTGTCCTAACAGATTCCAAGTCAGTGGGTAACCTTAGCGAGCAAGCAAGAGGTCAGGTTCTGGAGCCGAACAGTAGATATTTTCCATCCAGTTGCCATGACTTAAACACTCCAACTAGCCCAGCTGTCCCCAGGCATGGAGACAGCAGAACGATGTTGAGCCCCTCTGGGCGGACTAACCGGAAAGAAGGGACATTAGAGCCCCGAAGGCCTACTACAAGACATTCCAGAACCATGGAAGAGTTAAAACTTCCCGACCAGATGGAGGGCAGCCATTCCCACTCTTTGTCTGCTCCACATGAGTCATTCTCCTATGGACTTGGTTACACTAGTCCCTTTTCCTCCCAGCAACGCCCTCACAGGCACTCCATGTATGTTACCCGTGACAGAGTGCGTGTTAAGGCCCCTGATGCAGGACTCAGCGTTGGTCAGGGCATGGCATCAAGGGCGAACAGTCTGCAGTTGTTATCCCCTCAGGTACAGCATCGAACATTGACTAGATCTGTTGGATCATCACGCGAGGACTGCACGGAGGATACTCCAAGGGTTAGTTTAAATCCGTATATATCTTGTGTTATAAACGGGTGATTCTATTGGTAGTATTTTAACTCGTTCACTAGAAGAGTAGCGTTTCGATATAGTGTGGCCCATATTTACTAAGCAGTCTTCTGCCATAAAATACCTTACGGCACTGGTAGACTCCTTATATTCCATTCAAGTCAATGAGCTATTAATGAGCGCCTGAAGGTGTTTCATGGCAGAAGACATCTTAGTAAATATGGCCCATTATGTTTACAATTGTAATGGATCCAGCTAGAATTTCCTTAAAATCATAATATTCAGAAACTTTCAAGTTTTGCGCCTGAAGTCAGAAAAAGTAAGAGGTGGTCAACAACTGAGCCTAATTCAGTGAAAATCTGGGTAATTTGTGTATGGTTTGATTCTCAAACCATTATTTTTAATTACTGTTAGAGCTGACTTACCCCCTAATTCCTCACACTCTTACTGGTTGTCCCACTTGTATGGCTTTTTTTGTGAATGTAGGTTTCTGTTCTTTGCTGTTTCCAAGATTTATAGCTCCTAAAATACACTTATACAACTGCACAAGTGTCAACATTTTGGATATGGACGAATGATGCAGTTGGCACTATTTTGAGGGCAGGAGTGACAAACCAATAATTTGGGTTTACACTAACAATGGAAACATGAAAAAAAGAGACCATAGCTAGCGCTACGCTTATTGATTCAAACTTGGAAATGTGAAAAATATATCATATAAAAAATGTAGATACTTATGCAATCCAGTATATGTATGTATGTACAGTATACTGTATATGTGTGTATATATATATTCATAAAATATAATACCAATTGTCATATGATATGAAGTGAATATTGAAAAAATATATGTATACAGATGTAGCATCTTGTATGTATCTGCTGCCATAGAGCCTGTGCTGTTGCAAAGTGTTCACCGTCCGTGGCGCAGGTAATAGCAGTTGGTTATGGCGCAAAGGCTCCCTGTGTCTGAATGGGCCTCGCGCTGTGTGAATCATACCGGGCTGCAGCTGTCTGTAAGAGACATGCAGTAAGAGTGAGACTGAATTAGTCACTCTCTCTGCGCGCCACTAACAAGCGATGGCGCGACTTTTATTTTAATAACATATTATTGAAGCAGAGGGTCTCCGGAGATGAAGCGCATTAATTTCAGCCTCGAGGACCCCCTGCTTCCTGAGTTACAGACCCCGTTATACATACTGGGGCCTGAAGCTCAGGAAGCAGGGGGTCCCAAAGGTTGAAATTAATGCAGTTCAGTCCCGGAGACCCCCTGCTTCAATACTGTATTAATAAAATAAAAGCCGCACAATTGCCTTTTAGAGGCGCACAGGGAGACTGATTCAGTCTCACTCTTACAGCGCGTCTCTTACAGACAGGTGCAGCCCGGTAGGATTCACACCGCTTGAGGCCCATTCAGGCGCAGGGTGCCCCGCTGTGTTAATCCCGATGAGCCATACCGTCTGTCCGCTGGGATTCCGCGAGCACAGATGAATAAAAAATGTGGCCGCAGCGGATTGCGAACGACCATAACGCTGCATCTGTACAATTAAATCAATAAAAAAATCACGTAGAGCAAAGTCCCACATACACCTGGTGATCAAAAAAAATGTAACTTTGTCCTCTGGTGCTGCTTTCCACACTTTACCTTCCAATGTACTGTAGGCAATAAGCTTTCCAGAAATGATCCAAAGAAAGCACTGCGCTACCCAGCAGAGTTAAAATATATAGTGTAATAAATTATCACAAACTGGAAAGTGTTGAAAAGCCCTTGCACTGCTGAGGAGGTGGGCTAAGGCCTGCTATATAAATTAAAGGATGCTCAGTATGCTAAAACTCATTAAAAATTGCATTAAGAGTTGAATTAAAAAATAAATAAACAGTAATATCTAAAACTACAGAACTGATTTATTTATTTTTAAAAACCATATAACATTTCATATGTTTTGTTGCTTTAAAGTAAGTCTGCCATTTAAACCCTATCAAGTCACTAATCCGTACCGAAAATATAATTATAATTTCAGATAACAGTAAACTATACCACAGTAGAATGCCATCTATTACCTTGCACCACCATGTGTAATTTGTATTTCTCTGAAATGAAATCATAATGGCGCATTAGCCTACTTCTTCATAATCATACCTTTTATGTACTTTTATGCCGGTTCAAGTTATGATCTGCTTGGCTTGCTTCCATATATATCATTTTTGTTAGAAACTGTTACACAGTTACAAAAGCCTGATGGTGGTAACCAGCAACGTTAGTGTTTGGTGGGTTGTGCAAGATAACAGTTGCTGTTTTTGAAACAATTTTGCAATTCTGTTCTCTGTGTAGCATCTGCTGGAAGGAGGTGGGAAGAGTGAGCAGGGTTTAATAAGTAGAGTATTGCCTTATGCTGTGGTATTATAGTGAGGAAAGCTTAACATGGTGACAATTATTAATAAACAGTGTTCTTGTTGGTCCATTGTACAAAGGCTGCCCAGTTGATGTGGTATTACTGTAGGAATAGAGCACTGCATTGTGTTTCATTGTATTGTGCCCATTTTTAAATTAATTTTAGCTTTCATTTGCTTTAGTTTACAGTGTTAAATGTGTTCACCAAGCAATATTTGTGCTGTGTTGTACACCATGAACTGTGTGAAACCTTTCTTTATTTGCTGTTAGCAGGGTGACCAGATTCCATCAGAGGTGATCCACTCAAGACCCTTAGCTAAAGACCCCAACAGAGATGGTACAACTTCATTTCACTCGCGACAAAAGACTGAGGTCTGAATTACTTAAAGAATAATATTATTAATTATATTTATAGATAATTGATTCCTAAACATAGCAGTGTAAGTAAAATGTATGCCAGTTCTGACTACCGGTGGCAAAATTCTAACGATTGTACACATTGTTATATATCCCACTTTAATTTGGTGCTGAATATCGCTACGCTCTGTCTATAACAACTCCCTAAACCTCTCACAGGCACAAGTAGAGCAAATTAGGAGCAATGCACCTTGATTTGTTGACGCAATGAGGCGGAGGCAAAATTATGCAATTTTCCCATGTTTTTGGAGCAAGGGTTCACTTTGTGATACTAGATACCCTTGTCAGGTTGTGGGTTTTTTAAATTTGTTTTTATGGGGTTTTGCTCTGCTGCCTTCTAATGTGCAGTAATTATCCACATGAGAATTGTTTTCTTAGTAATGCTTTCTCTGTAGGTGATATTAGAGAGAACTTCATCTGAGTCCACACATTTAGAGAACTCAACCTGTATATTTACGAGCATGCCCATCCTTTTATTCTTAATATTTTTAATTAAGTAAAATGTTCTATTTGATTAAAAAGGTGTAGATATTCAAAGCAGCACACAAATTTTTTAAAAATTGCTTTAATTATAATTTTTTTTTCTGTTAACGTAATTGGATCTGGGAAGTCTTCGTGAGCTGGACTGGGCTATTTTCTGCCCCGGTAACCCCCAGCTCTCGAGATACATACCACTGTTTTCACTGGTGCTGGTGCTCCCTCATGGGGAAACAATATGGCCATTAAAACTTTCGGGACTCAGGCCAATAGGACGATGCCGACAGCCATATTGATCCTGAAAAACGCTGGCACCAAAATCGGTATGCATCTTGGGAACCGCGGGTTCTCCGGAGCTCAAAGTAGAACAATCCAACATGAGGAACACCCGGTTCCAATTAAATATAAATTAAAAATCCATTTGTGTTTTTGTTGGGATTCAGCCTTTAAACGAGTAGTATTTATTGTTATAAATCTATACGTTTGCAAGTCCCAAGATTACACTCCAATGCATATTACTGTTCCTATTTTCTTTGCATGTCATACAAATAAGTACTTGCTTTTTGTGGAAGGTATATGTGCCCTCTGTAATTGTTTTTGTGCTTTGTCTGGAAAATAATACCTTTACATAAAGTAACTGTATATGAAGAAGACATTCCATCCAACAAGTGTTTTACTTTGGACATTCTAATTTTAGATGCCAACATTCCACCAAGGGTGTAAAATATCTGGAGAGTTCAGAAGTACTGTAAGATCACACTGAAGCTAAAAATATCTAACCATGTTTTAGTATATAAGTATAACGTCTTGGCGTTAATTCAAATTATACAATAAAAAAAGGACATGTTAATTGACCATTAAAGGGATTTTTTTTTAAATATATTTTCTCTACTGCAGTTGATCTACGGTAGTTATTTTCTTTATGGAGCCAAATAAAAATATAATTCTCCCAAGTTCATTGCATAGTCCCTGGCTCTATCAGATGCAAAAGGCTGTTCATATCCTGTGCCGTTTCTTACAGCAGTGATTCCTACAGGAATTAGAAGCTGCTAAAACAAGAGGGGAGGAAAGAGAACATTATGATACCTCTGCTTTCAAGGGTATAAGGTCACTTCTACATTTGTGACGAGAGACTTTTCTGTTATTGAAAGCTGTTTTCTAGGTCAGATGAATACAGCTACCGTGCCTGCGGTAGTATATATTTTTTCTGTAATAAAGTACCTCTCCACGGAGCTGATTTGTACCAAGATTCAGTCATATGTAATAAGTAATAGCACTTCTCTCCTCACCATTACAAAGATAAATGCAGGCTCTTTGAGGTATTGAAACATTGAAGGAACATGGGGAAAATGATGACCGACCATAAATAAGTCCCGCGGGCACAGATTAAGCCAAGTGTACCCTTTGAGTGCTGGATTCACCACCAGGGTCAAATAAATCCAGAAAGGCCATTGCTTTTATGTACAATTGTTGTGCTCTAGAAATTGGCACTTATCTATTTGACCCTACCTGAAGAAAAAGAACTCCAGAGCACAATCATTTCAAACTACTTCTAGATGTCCGCACGTTTTGAGTTATTCATTTTTCCTCTCTCTCTGCCTGACAGCAGCTTACTTAGTAGTGTGCTAATTAGTAGTGTGCTAATTAGTAGTGTGTTAATTAATACTGGTGACATTCTCATGTACCTAAATAAACACACAATGCACTACAACAGGGGCGGCCATCTCCAGTCCTCAAGAGCCACCAAAAGGTCAGGTATTAAGGATATCCCTGCTTCAGCACAAGTGGCTCAGTCATTAACAGAGCCACTGATTGAGCCACCTGTGCTGAAGCAGGGATATCCTTAAAACTTGACCTGTTGTTGGCCTTTGAGGACTGGAGTTGACCACCCCTGCACTACAAGATTCAGGTGCATCATCATGTTATCTGCACTATTGACCTCCTGAGAAACAGGGTAATAAAATCAAATGACTTAAGGGCCAGGGGGATTTCAGACGAAAAACAGACAATTATACCCTAAGACCAGGTAGAGTTAAAAAAATAACAATAAGAACCATGGACTGCTGTTTTAGGGGATCGCCTTAAATTACCTTAAGGCTGCTCTCATAAACTAATGGTGGGTTCGTTGTTGGGAGGATATCCACAGATATTTGTTTTGGGTACGAAGTGTGGGCTCTGGGCGAACATGTATTTTTTTTGTTTTCTCCATGTAGGGGAATGTTAGAGGTAAATGTCATAAGCCAGGGTATGCCCTAAAAAATAAGCTTTTCTTTGAACTGTATTTCTGTGATAATGAACAGTTTTCCTTTTCCAATTTGTGGTTTAGGGGGTGCCATACCATGATACACATGATGATGGAGCTTCCTCAAAAGAAAATAGACATGCATACAGCGAAACGATTACTAGAAGAGTTGGCAGCTTCTACAGAGGTAACACAAGAGCGTGAAAGTCATTATGAGCAGCATTTTTCCACAGTTGCCAGATAATGAATAGTTCTTGGCTATACAGTGAAATTTATTTATTTATAAAATGTTTTACCAGGAAATAATACATTGAGAGCTACCTCGTTTTCAAGTATGTCCTGGGCATAGAGAGAAGATGGCAAATAATACATGGTTACAAATACATAGTTACATAGGTGAACAGGGTATACATTATATACAAGACATTGCATGCACAGTTAGAGAAAATATATATTATAGGTGTATGTAACCGTTTCTGACCAGATTAAAATGTGATTCAGCTTTAGTTTTGAAAGAACTTAGACTGGTAGCGGCTGTGAGAGTCTCCGGTAGATTGTTCCAGTTTTGAGGTGCACGGTAAGAGAAGGAGAAGCGGCCGAATACTTTGCTGAACCTTGGGACCATGAACAGTCTTTTGGAGTCAGATCTCAGATGATAAGTGCTGCATGTGTAGGGGTGAGGAGCTTGCTCAGATAGATGTGTAGCTTGCCCAGAAAGTATTTGAAGGCAAGATTGGAGAGATGAACTTTGCGCCTAGACTCAAGTGATGACCAATCTAGTTCTTTGAGCATTTCGCAGTGATGTGTGTTGTAGTTGCACTGGAGAACAAAACAGTATATTGAATTGTAGAGGGTATCAAGTTTGCTATGGTGGGTTTGTGGTGCCAAGCCATATACTATGTCCCCATAGTCGATAATTGACATTAGCATCTGCTGTGCAATATGCTTTCTGACCAGCAGGCTTAGGGAGGATTTGTTCCTGTAAAGTACCCCTAGTTTGGCATAGGTCTTGGTTGTCAGGGTATCAATGTGCGTCCCGGATGTTAAGTGGGAATCAAACCATATGCCCAGGTATTTAAAACTAGTGTCAGGGGTTAGGGTGGTGTTAGCGTTGGTTATAATCTGGAGCTCAGTCACTGGAAGCTTTAAAAATGTAGTCTTGGTCCCAAATACCATTGTTAGTTTTGTCAGTTTTTAAAAACAGTTTGTTTTGGGAAATCCAGTTTTCGAGTCTCAAAGTCAGACTGAAGTATGTGTTGAAGGTCAGAGAGGTATGGCTGTGTGCATATAGGATTGTGTCATCTGCATACATGTGTATTGAGGCTTCCTTACAAGATGTGGGAAGATCATTGATGAACACTAAGAAAAGTAGGGGCTCTAGAATAGAGCCTTGCGGGACACCACAGGTGATATCCAAGGGGTTGGAGTTAGAGCCTGAGATGGACACATGTTGGGATCTAACTGATAGGTAGGAATGAAGCCAGTTTAAAGCATGCTTCCCTGTTCCAGAGCACTGGAGTTTGTTAAGCAAGATAACATGATCAACGGTATCAAAAGCCTTTGCAAAATCTAGGACTATTGCACCAGTGAGTTGTCCCAGTTCCATTCCACACAGGATTTCATTGCAAAATGTTAGCAGGGTTGTTACTGTGGAGTGTTTGAGGCAAAAGCCAGATTGGAATTGGCTGGGGAAATTTGTCTTGGGATAGTAGTCGCTTAATTGGGAGTGAACACATTTTTCCATGACTTTGGATAGAATTGGGAGGAGTGAGATTGGCCTGTAGTTTGAGACAGTGTTTTTGTCCCCACTTTTGAAGACTGGGACAACTCTGGGAGTTTTCCAGGTCTTAGGGATATGGCCTGCAGACAGAATAGAGTTTACTATGGAATCAATTGGTTTGGCAATGGCTGGGGCACCAAGTCTTAGGAACTTAGATTGCAGTAAGTCAGGTCCACATTGGCTGCTTAGTCCTCTTCGGATACTGGGACAAATTGAAAATTGTGATCAGTGTTGGGAGAGGGGGGGCTATAGGAGTACTCTCAGAAGGAGGTTCATGTTTGTGGTTTGCGTTTCGCTAATAAGTTAGTAGCACACCCCACAAAGTAATCATTGAATGCATTTGCAATGTCAGTGGGATTTGTCAGATTAATATCCCCATTAGTGATATTACTTGGTTGTTGATGGCTAGAAGGGTAGAATATATTGTTGATAACCTTCCAGAAGTTAGCTGGGTTTGATGTATAATGGAGAAGATTGTCAGAGTAATATTGTGCTTTTGCGTGCCTTGTTTGCCTTGTGCACATGTTTCGCAGGCATCTGTAGTGATTGAGATCCTTGGTAGTGCCAGTTACTTTGTAGCTTTTCCACAAGGCATCCCTGAGATGGTAGAGCGCTACAAGGTCAGTTTTAACCCACGGAAGGTGGGGCCCCCGTACTCTTATTTAGGCCCATATACCGTACACAGTAATGCTATCCCAGATATATTTTGTCGCCGGAAGACACAGTATATGGTTCATTCAAGTGTATCCATGCTGTTCATGATGGCAGCATGTACAGTAGAATATACAGGAGCCTAAAATAACTAGTGACCCTTCAAAAGTTGTCGTTTTTATGGTTCATTTTGCAAGCCATATAAAAACAAACCAGAGATGGAGCCTTTAGTTTGGAAAGCACCTCTTCTTTCTTCTCCAGATTCTCATTTCGTTTTCTATTAAACTTCTGTAAGACAAACAGATCTGCAATGTTGGGGATTTTATAAAAAAATAAAAAAAACGAATATGATTTACATTAACGCAGCAAAAGAAGCAAAGTAAGTATTAGTAAATCTGGCTGGTAGTCTTATGCAGTCTATTGGGCATTCACAGGCTCCAGCTCCAGTCTCTATTTCAGGAGATATGTCATTGTTTTGATGGTTGCCTAAAGAGCTAGAGTATTTAGCATTTATTGATGGTAGCAATTTCAGCTCCAGTGACCTCTTTGTTCCTGAGATACATACCTAGGAAGTTGCTGCCGGTAGCATCCCTTCCAGGGGAAACAAAATGGTGGCCAATAGGAAGTGGCACAGTCATATGTCACAGCTTCCTATTGCCCGGCCTGATACAGGGATTTACCAGGAAATAACCAGCGGCATCTTTCCCTACACGTATCTTGGGAACCACGGGTGTTCCATAGCTGAAATGAATGCGGTTAAGCTCCAGAGACACCCTGCTTCCCACCTATGTGTGGAAAAGGGGGGAGTGGGAGAGGGGGCTGCTCCGTTAAGTATAAAAGAAACCCCCTCTAAAATAGAACACAAAAAATAAAAAATTTATGTATTTATAGCATGCGGGTCTTACCACTGGTATCGTAAGCTTCAGGAAATAAGGAGCTTTGATCATACAGTACAAAGATAGAAGGGAGCTGTGAAAGGCAATGAATACGGAGAGCACAGCATGTCATAACCACGTCCTCCTTATTGATTAGATAATGTACAGTGAAATCTGAACTTTTCATCTTTTGAACCAAGATCCTGCTCCCAAGAGCCCCTTGTTTAGGTGTATTAGGGAGTGACAATGAAACCATTGTGAACTTGTCCTTTAAACACAGTTTTAAGGATTGTAAGAGGTTTAGGAATCAAAATGACACTTGAGATGTACAGTACTTCTAAGTACATTGTTTTCATTCTTATTGTGTTTAAATATATGGACCTGCAAGCTATTAACAAACATTTTCAATTCTTGATTTAGTTCCATCACCACGTCCAGAGGGCACATTTCATGAAAACAGTGTGTCAAATCGTGGTCCTTCACACCCAGGCGACAGCTCTGGGGGAACTAACCACTCAAAAAGACAGACTACTTTTGATCACTGGTGAGTGTCTCCATTCCTCATACTGTATCTACGTGGAATCCTCAGCATGCTCCTGTTTTTTGTAGAGAGGCAAATATGATTTGTGCATGGGTATATCATTTGTAATAGGTATATATTGTTATACCATTGTGACTGGCAACATGTGTGCATACAGTATAATTATCCTTCTATGTGATTGTGTTTTAAAATAAAAAATATATATGTATAATAACATAGGGCGCAAACCTAGACAATATAACTAATAAATAGTCTCTGTATATTGGTATGAAATATGTTTGAATAGGCAATCTTGGTAGACTTCTGAAATAAAGGAAGGAGACCAATATAGAGAAGTACTGCTGGTATATTCGTATCACGCAATGGTGGATTGCTACTCAGTGTAGCAGAAGTTATAGTCATGTCTGATAACAATCCAAGAGCTGCAGTGGAAGCCGCAGATGTCAGCGTTTCTGTCTTGACCCTGCGATGGATCATCTGTTACCTGCGATGAAAAAAAACAGAGGAGCTGGCGTTTCTGTCCCGGTGTTGAAGAGGTGTGAATCAAGCTGTAAGCTGCGATGGAAGCCACAGATGTCGGTATCTTTGCTTTGGTATTGAAGCGGTGTGAATCAGCCCTGAGGAGGCTGTTGAAAGAACCAGTAACGCATTGCATTGTGTTACTAAAGCCTTAAATGATGAAGTAGTTAATGTAGGCCTATGTGGAAAATAGAACGTTCTTTCCCTTTACTTTCCTCAATGTCACATTATGAGCTGTTCAGATACTTACTGTGCCTTTTTGTTTTTGTTTTCTACATCAAGCCTATAAAACTGCAATATAAATAGAATATACATTTGGTGCTGCTGTTCTGATTCTCATAACCGTTGTATCAAAATGGTTCCTGGTATTTTGTGAACAGATACCGGTCAGTGTTGTGATGGCAATAGCGTAAGTTTCTCTCAATGACATTAAGGCTATGAAAGTCCAAATACTGTACACACGTTACACAGAAACTATGGGCCCTTTTCAGTAGGCTGTGGTTAATTTTTATTGAAACCTTCCACTACATAGGCTAGGTGTCGTGTTCTCCTCTAAAATGTCTCGCCAAAGCATGGGCCATTAGGAAGCCTCAACGAATGGATTACTAAAGAAGTAATGTAACATTAACTTATGTGAACTTCACATTAAAGGGCTAGCAATAGAAACAATGCAGTTACTGTAGGCAAAGTGGAATGCACATTATTGCTAATGAGCCTCTAGCACAGAAGTGGCCAACTCCAATCCTCAAGGGCCACTAACAGGTCAGGTTTTCATGATATCCCTGCTTCAGCACAGGTGGCTGTCAATGACTGATTAAGCCACCCGTGCTGAAGCAGGGATATCCTGAAAACCTGCTGGTGGCTCTTGAGGACTGGAGTTGGCCACTCCTGCTCTAGCATAAGAATCCGTTACCCAAAGCTCAAGTTAACTTGCCCCCAAAAAGTTATGTTATTTAGGTCCTACCTAACCTTGGAGTTACGCCCATACAGATTTTGAAATAGGGCAAAAGTAATGGGCAAAAGTCGTACTTCAGTGTGCAGCTGGGTGTAACACCAGGTTTGGGTATAATTTAAGGACTGTATTTATTTTCCTATGTTATTTCACAAACATCTCCTCTAATCCAATAACCCTATTCAAGTGTGTGGCTGATAGTAACGCCAAGACGTCACATTATTTGATGATTACATAGCGTGATCCTGAAATAAAGTGATATTAAGCCTATGCTAATAACCTCTAATATGCCATTAACCTCAGGACAAATAACGTCTGTTACACATTTAGAGAAAGTCAAATTATTTGTCCTGATTTAAAAGGAGTTTAGCGTTTCTAGGGATTAGGTATGTTTTCCTCATGTTGGGAAGGGAAGCTTCAAAATAAGGTCACTGACCTAGGACTCTTTACAGTAATTACTCATGGGATTCCTGACATAGCCGCTAAGTTAATGCTGTCAATAATTTACTATGTTCTCTTTTGTGCAACTCTAATGCATTTGAAGAAGAAAAAAGGAGCAATGTTGAACCCCCTTAAAGGTACACTCCCACTAAAATTCACCAATGTCAATGGCACATTGAACCATTTCAGTGCTGGAAGGGCTGGGCACCAGAGAGCACGTTGCAATCATCGATGACAGAACAGAAGAGCAGTCCTCCTCCTCCTCCTCTTTTGTTCCTCAGACAGCCAGATTGCATTCAGTGCACCGGAGTGCAGCACACGATCTCCCCTAGAAAAAAAGCAAATGGAATATGATGGAGATACTAAGTCATGGGAGCCTTAGAGTGCCAGACCACATAATGTGGTACTAGCTACATCATGCGGCACCCTTGGAGTTAAGGATCCTTTGTGATTTATACCTTTTAAAAAATCAGGCAGCTATTTGTATTTGAAAATAATTTAACATGGCGGTTTCTGAATATTGTAATCCAGAAAATGGGAGTGGTTTGATGTCCTCTAGCTTTTGTGTAATGCAGCTGTGTTAAACGAGCGCTTTCCTTCCTCTTATTTTAATGGTCCTCTGACAGGGAGACTTAAGAGTAGACTATACACTTGACTGACAAGCACTCTCCAGTCGTAGTTTCCATTAGGGTTGCCAAAGTTTATCAATAATCGTGAATAAGTGTCGTTATTTCCCTCTTTTAAAGTCCACCGTAAATCAGTGTCTTGTAGTGGTTGGGGACTAGAACACTCTTTCCCTACTTTTACCACTCCACAACCTCTTTAAGACTTCTGTCCTACCTCAAATCCAGTCTACAGATGCCCACTACTAACTCAGTCAAAGGCATAAAAAGGTCAAACTGTTCTCCAAATTTGGTTACTTTACTGAGCAGCTTATGTTGGAATACTCTACAAATACAGAACAGTCCTGCTAAATTTGTGTCAATTGGCAACCTTGGCCTCCACTGAAAAGAAAACCCTTCTTAATATGTAGAGAAATCAAAACCGCTTCATGCATAATTCCATGTGATTTGTAAACTTGTTTTTAACACCTGATTAAAAATACAGTATAAAGAATTGAGAAGTGTCACTTTTTTAGTGTCCTCATTTTAAAGTAACGGCTTTACATCGTTAATCTATTTCCTTGAACAACTTGTACAGAATATCTGCATATGCAACTACTGAGCCAGTAGACCTTGTATGTAGACCTGTGTTTTGGGGCTCTTCATTGTTAACTATTTATTCACTCGGGGGCAGCGTTCAGGCACAAAATCAGATACAAAAAACATTATGGTCCTGTACACACTGATGAACACATACGCGTGTCTGAGACAGGTCTGTGACATGGTGATATAGAAATTCTTATTTGAACTGTGTAGATAATACAATTAGTTTGACCACCAGTTCCACTAAGGAAGGATATTAAACACCAATCATTTACTTGCCTCTGTTTCATAACCATGCTTCTAAAAAATGTAAAAGCATATAATATTTTATCTAATATGTTCTTTTATTTGAACCTCCAGGAAAGGTGCAGAAAAAAGCCATTCTGAACAACTGAAAGACAAGGAAAAACAAGGTTTTTTTAGAGTCATAAAAAAGAAAAAGAAGAAATCTCAAAACGTAAGTCTCATGTTGGATTATGTATGTATTAATTTACACATTGTTTTCCTCAAGTTGTAATGCTCCTCATTATACATGTTTTTTAGGCTTTTTGTTTTTACAGCGCAATGTAAAGAATACTACACCAAGTCTGAGTAATGTACTGTACTTTTGTTAAATTTATTTTTGAAACGTAATATTTATTAAAGTTTTCACAAATTTTGTTGGGAGTACAGAAAAAAAGCGAAAGGGGATACAATTATAAACCAAAGGTTAATTAATAATGATATCAAAGGAATGGGAAGGGGAGGCATTTTGGGATAGGCTAACGAGATATATACGTTTAGGTGATTATTTTCTCTTTCTTATTAATAATAACTATAGCTCAAGATCCGGTATTCAATTTTCCTCTAGTCCTAGTAGTGATTGAGTAACAGTAAAGATGGGAAGTAAATCCCCAATAGGTGCTTCCAATATCAGGATAATGATTGCAATATAGCAAAACGTCCAGGAAGTAATATATCTTCTAAGAAATTGGCATGCAGTGTATAGGCATAGATGCTCACATTGTAGCCATAATATGGGATATCAAATAAGGGGTGAAGAGCCCCACAGTGAGTAGTAGAGATTGATGACACTTGACTCATCTCTAAACAATAGATTCATTAGATTTCTCTATTCAAAGATTCCATATCCCCAGAAACTTTTCGTTAGTATTGTTGGTCATACTGGTTCATTTGTTCCATCAATAATACATCCCAAACTCTACTTAATATGTCACTTTTTCAAAATTCTAGTGAAATTGAATTGGACTTTGGTAAATGTTCTATTTATTACATTATTATAACTGTTAAAGCTCCTGGTACATAACTGCATCAGTCATAAATCTGGGAGCTCCCTGTTTTTGGAAATATTAACAGTAAAAAAAAAATGTCCCCCATCCCAATCATTAACATTGATAATGGATTGTGCCAGTAGGACGCAAATGCACTCTTCAATAATGTCACTTTTACCAGTTATCGGCAACTATTTTAGCTTTCATGAGATCAAATTTTGTACAAAAATAATCTTTGACCAAATAAAGAGAAATACACGTTTAAGGAGAGATCGGGAAAGAGGAAATCTCTGGCAGATTTCATATGTGCAGAACACCTCAATTCAGTTAATAATATTCATTGTAGATTATGTATTTTCATCCCAATTGCAATTAAAATCCACCAGAACCGCATCGCAGAGCAAACTGGTGCCAACACGTGCATTTTTAAAGGATACAAAGGGTTGTGTGGATAGGAACCTAAATTCTTAAAACAGCCCAGCAATGATGTGTTATATTTGCATACAGTATGCAAAATATGTATAATATGTAATGTATAATGTATAATTTGTAACTTTTGCAGCAATTATTTTTAACTATGCCAAATGATGTTTTAAATGACAGTATGGGAGCATGATACATAGGGGGCCTATTCATTAAACTCCAATATTGTCAATGCAAAATCGGCCGAAAATGCCATGCAATTTGACACTGTTAAAATCTGTCACTTTCGCCATATTCATTAAGACATCTTATTTGCATGCGAGATCGCAGATCGCTCGGAAAGTCATGGCCAGAAATCTCACCACCCTCAAAATGGGTATCTGGGGTACCTCCCCATATGGAGCACAGGTTAATCTCTTTGCAGATTGCACAGAATCGCGTAGCCCGAACCACATTGGGCAATAAATGTCCTTTCTTTGCACGGTTTGGACATATAAATACTTGCTTAATAAATATGGCGAGTTGCAAATCTATGCACTTAACGGAGTTTACTGAATAGGCTTCATAGACTTATAGCTGTACATTTAGTTTATTTGTATCTTATATTGCAGACAGACTCCACTGACAACGAGAAACCAAGCATCAAGAAAAGCCTCTTTCCTCTTTTTAGTTCAAAGAACCATTTAAAGCATAGTTCTTCTTTGAAAAAGCTGCCTGTAGTCAATCTACCGATGGTATTATTTTTTTTTAAATAAGCTGGCAATAAAACATTAAAACCTTTCCCGTCACATGAAAGAGCATGGATTTTGGTTTTGATGAAGGCTTCCTTTCTCTTCCTCTTAGCTGCGTCTTGGGCCAGTTTGATAAATCCTTTGTAAATTTGCAGAACCGCAGAGCACAAAGCAGCTCCCGGCTGCAAAATTTGATCATAAAGCAGTCGCAGCTGCTGATCTGCGTTACTGCTCCTCATAGCATTTAAAGGTGCATTACCTATTCATGCTGCACGACCCTCAATATTAATAGGCAGCAATACAAAATGTTATTGAGTATAGCTACATACCTCCATCTGTTTGATATTTCTACGCTGGCGGTCTCAAGAATTTACTTGCAGACTGCCGCTTCCCTCTAGTTATCGCTACCTCCCTTTATACATAAATAGTACAACTACACCCAAATAACGAGGAAACATACATTATTACTTTGAATTACAGTACTATAAAATTACAATGAATATGGTCTGAAGACCCTGGTTCCTTCTATTTTCTTTAGCATCGGACAACTTGAAGTATATAAAGATACTCCCTACCATTTGACAGTGCAGCATGTGTACTTTTTCTTTTTTTAAATATACTCCATACAACAAATGTATGTTTAAATAATAACTCTATTTAGGTCATTTTTAAAGGAGCCACCATTGTTACTGATGCCTAACTTGCAATAGTGTCTTTGTTGCAAAAGCTCCACCTTATTAAAGCCAATATCGTAAATCTACTTCAAAAATCGTGCAAAATGTGTATTTACACAGCAAAAATGTAAAATGACCTTTCCAGTCACATTTCCAGATTGAAAAAAATGTATATTTATGATATATATATATATAGATATACAGATATATATCTGAAATAGAGCACAATTGTCGTCGTTTCGGCACCTGTTGACACCTGCAAATAAAACATTAACTGATGGGTGTGCTGCATTCCTATTCTGTTATGGAGATCTATATATATATATATGCATATATATATATACACACACACTCACCAGTCCGTCTATTTGCACAAGCTTTCAGTTGCGTGATCTGAAAACCTTATGAATTGTTTCCATCCGTGCGCAAGCTTTGGCTTTATAAAACTGGTTCCCATCTTAACAGGGCCTAAAATGACCATAAGGACTAGCTCACAACATCTTTCTAATTGCTCTTTCTTTTCTACAACAGTATTAACAGCATGCAAATGCTTTGGCAGGGGGACAAATGGGACAAACCTGCATGATACCTGCTTCTTTTTTTAAACACTTAACATTACAGTGCTGGAGGTGCCAGCATTTGCAGGACAGGCTTTCAAAATGGGTTCGAAGATGAAATCTAATGAGCAACATTGAACTGAACTTTTTGAAGGGATGAAATCATTAGCAATAATGTCCCTTGCTTGACCACTCTTTAATGTTGGCAGTAGTCTTGAAGAAAATGAGGCCAGTGGCACATACTGAATGTTAAATTCATATTTTTTCTTTTGTTTACATTATAGGGCAGACTCGACACCCTTTTTAAAAATGTAACATAATGTTAAAGAATGTGTATGTACAGTATGGGCCTTTAAGGTGTAGTCCCAGCAGAGTAAGCCATCTGAGCAATTGGCTCCATTTTCAGAGTCACCAATGTTAATGGAAAAAAAACATTTATCAAATTATTTCTAGCTACTTATACTTGTCTGGTTTACCTGTCAATCACCATGTGGCTTTTTCAATAAGCTGGGAAGTGGCTGATCACTTCAAGGGAATGGGAGTTTTCCAATCGGTCACTTCGGAACTTGTTGAATACATCCCTTATTAAAGCTGCAGTTCTGTCTTTTTTTCTTTTCTTTTTTTTAATTTATTTTTTTACTTAAATAGTTTCATGTGGGCAATCTCTAATTACCTAAAGAACTGCATAGCTGCCGGTCAATTCGTTCTCCGTCTATTGATCGGCAAAGTTTGGCGACATCTTTAAATATGGGGAATGTAAATCATTGCTATAGGAACAAGCATGCTTGTTAAAATAGAATACAAGAAAATTGGTCTTTCAAAGTAGTTTTTTTTTTTTAAACAGAAAATGCTAAAAGTATTTTTTCTTACTACAGAACTGATTTATTAAAAAAAAACACACATGCAGGATATTGCCTGAACTGCAGCTTTAATCCATTAAAACTATCATTAACATTTGTTCGTGCTGGTGCTACGTGGAATTGCACCTTAAAGGTATACAGCCCTCATTTAAGGTATTTTATTCTTACCTTATTATGAAGCAGACCCTCTGGTGTCCGTGTCTCATTGAATGCCTGATGCCGGGGGCTTATGAGGCAGTAGACCAGCCTGAGTCTGAATGGGAAGTTGGGCTTGTAATGTCATTACTGACTCTGCAAGTGTCTGAGAGTCTGCAGATGTATTAACAAGGAAGAACAATTGGAAAAAGTGACAGGTTTGTGGCATTCAAAAACGAAATGCAGAGATAAAGTGCAAAAAAAATACATTACAGTACATTACACTATACAACCTCTCTGATGCTTGTAATGTGAATAATGATATCACATGCCCAAGATGAAGCCACTTAAGTATATATTCTCTTAACATTCTGAATTGACATTTTAAAAAGGGTTAAGCCTGCTACTAAGTTACAACTATTCAATAACTGTGCATTTTGCCATATGGAATTGCTTGAAAACAGAATGGTGTGTGTGGTGTGGTGTGTGGTGTGTGTGTGTGTGTGTGTGTGTTTTGTGTGGGTGTTTGTTGGTGTGTGTGTGTGTGGTGTCTGTGTGTTGGTGTGTGTGTGTTGTGTGTGGTGTGTTTGTGTGTGTGTGTGTTATACAAAATATCCTTCTTTCTGTGTATAACGCCAAAATACTTAACCTAATCAACTCACAGGGAAGGGGGACATTAGTTGAAATAGTTGCATATATTTGCATTTATTTCTCTGCTTGTATCATGCATATTTTTTGCATGCATATTTTTTCTCCGAAAACATCCCACTTCTAGTTGAATACGTTAAGAATGTTGGAGTTATTTATATAAGGGAGATTTTCCCCTCTTTTCTCTCCCTCTATTTAGAATTCACAATCTCACCTGCCCGGGGAAGCCAAGATCTCTGAGCAAATATTTCCATGAGAAATGCCATTTCGCAACTTAATAAATAACATGTGAATATCTAACTTTCCAAGATTTCCACATTTGTATACAGATTTGTACATAAAATTCAGTTTTAAACATTGTTTGGAAACAGCAAGATGTGTTTCTATAGGTACAGTGCCATTCTCCCAGTTTAATTAGTAGGCCCTACTGAACTCATTGCTTCAGTAAAACTACCTAATCTGCCAAGAAGGTGACACTGGTGCTTCTACTGTACGTCTTGCTCCCTTATCATACATTCTTTTTATTATTGCGCTTTAGATGCCTGGTACAGAAGGTCAAGATCATCTGGCTGCACAAAAAGATATTCACTCTTCCAGCCATAAAAGCAGCCGTCAGAAAGACTGGCGCCCAGACAAGATGACAGAAGTTCACTTGCATGTAAGTTATTCTCTTGAGAGCCTGACATATTTGTCACTTTAAAATTGAAAATACTGTATGTTGCAGGACAGTCAATTTACAAGCAAAATGTATGTATATACTTTATACGTTAACATATACACTGGCCATATTACTAAAACTGTAAACAATACAAGGGAATACAATTCATACAACCGACTTTGCATCCACTGATTCTCTGCTTCCTTGCCAAGGCCTAGCTGTGCAAACGGTGTAATGCAGCAGGAAAAAGTTATAGGGAGACTATGTAAAAATATCTAGGAAGCTAAAAGTGAGACGCCCTCTGTTTTCAATTGCATGTCACTATCCAGAATCCTTGTCTGCACCTAAACCACTGTATGACGTATTACAATGGGGTCAATTAAGCTATGTTTTGCAACCTGTACACTCATGGGTTCTCTTTCTTTGCAGAGTCAGCCTTTAAAGTCTCTTTGGAAGCTATTGCATCCATGTTCGTCCTCAAACCACTCGGTTCCACCAGACCCTCGCTTTCAGCCTTTACCAAACCAGCCACCTAAAACACCCTCCTTTCCAGAAGCTAGAATTCACCCCATGGGTCAGACTTCCAGTGGTGGAGGAGGTGTCCTTCGTCAGGAGCCTCAGCCAAAAAGCAGACAGGGACTTCAGATCCCAGGGCAGGCAGAACCTGTTTGGCACGTGTCACCTGTAAATAGGGGGGCCAGCGAAGGAGCTCCCTTTCCTGACCAGCTGGCTTCAAAGAGTGGACAGAACGGGCTCCCTTTTAACCGGACAAAACGAACACGATTGCCAAATCTGAATGACTTAAAAGAAACGGCCCTTTAGTTGCTGCCTGTAAGCAAAGTCTGTGTATACATGACAGTGAGTATTGGGTGAATGGCAATTTGGTGAAGCAGCTTCAAAAGGATATATAATCAAGTACTTTTCGCTATATTGATATGTGCAATACGCTTGTGTGAAGCTACACTGTGTAACAACCCACTCACTACTACTTCTGTTGATTGTTAGGTTATCTGTTACCAGTAATCCTTGTGACATTAGAATGTGCAATAAGAGAACATATTGGCAAAACATTATCAGGACCCCCCCCCCCCCCCATAGTTTTTAAAATAGCGAACAATGAAACCCTTTTGACTCAGATTTCCCTGTTCTCCTGGTTAGTGCCCATACAGTATATGTATCACAGAGTGTAATAGCTCTTCTAGGGAATGGACCAATGTTGTAGGCCTATAAGTGCATTCACATAACGTAAATACAAAACAATAAAAGTAGGGTTTGTCTGTTACAGATGTATCCCAATGAAGGGATTTTTTTTAAGGAAAAAAAAACTTCCATATTTGATAGTTTTTGTAATATTTATTTATGATGAACTGTTATCAAGTCATATCATTATGTTACAACGTCAAGTTATTTTGAGCTGTTTAAAACATTGTGAAGCAGTGCAACAGCTAAAGTAGTTTATATGAAAATAACAGTATAACATTTATATATTGCATTAAGAGTATTATATTCAATATATTTATCTACACACTCAAGCATTTGTGTGTGCAGTTGTTTATATGTCAAATTACTGTCAATTTTATAAATATATTAATTTACAAAAAAAAGTATTGATATGACGCTATCTGCCATATTTTTATACATTTGTGCAGTAATATACTTCTAATAAAATGGAGTTAAATTGTGGATGTTAGTGTGACTGCAACGGTGTGAATCTTGCTCAGCTGCTAGAGCAAAGTACTTCTAGGCATTATTATTCTAAGTAAACAATCATAACGCAAACAATAGTATAGACGCGTTCGTTTGTGGTGACTGGGAAAGTGCAAGGAATATTAGACCTGTGTAATGACGTAGTACATACCATATTGCTTACTTTGCTGTAAAGGCAAATTGCCTCACCAGTTAGAATGCTCAACATATATGCTTCCTTTCACTCATAATGTATACCAAAGATATTAAACATGATTCTCAATTGTAGACCCACACTTTAAAAACACACTTATCAAGGTATTGCAGTTCAGAAAAGTTTTTGATGCAAATGTATATCTGATGCATAACAGGCTCCAAGGTACATTTAAACCACATGTACCCTACTGTAGGTTTAAATATTGGCAGCATGTACAATCATACATTACAAGCCACTTACATTTACTCATCAAGATGAGAACAATGGGTTAGCAGCTGTTGCCTGAGTTTTGGGGAAAAGGATTTCATGAAAGAGGCTTGTAATGTTTATAAGGATTGCTACAGTGCTTTGTTAAACAATGTTTTCTTAATTGCTTTGCTTTCATCTGTATTCCTAGTTGCTGTGATGCTGGGTATGAACCCCCCTATCTCATGCCTGCCATCGACACCGGATCCGTGTGTGATATCCCGCATTGTGGTTTGATGAACCCCAGCGATAGTTATGTAGTTAAAACAGCACTCTTGGCAATTTTCTAAACTGATTTTCTTTACAGCGTTTGGCCTGATGGGTCCTCCACAGCTAAACCGTATTATTTTTTGTTCCAGGGAACCTCCTAATTTTCGAGATTTCAAACGGGGAAGCTACCACTGTCGCTACCTCCTTTAGGTGAAGCAAAATGGCTGTTCAAATCTCATGGGACCTGCAAACTAATAGGAAGCCACCACATCATCTGTAGCGGCTTCCTATTGGATGGCCATTTAAATCACAGCGCAAAGCCAGGAAGTAATGTCTGTAACTTCACCAGTAAGTATCTTAGGAACCGGGGTGTCCCTGGAGCTAAAAATGACACGGTTCAGGTCCAGGGGACCCTTCTGGTTCTCGCCCTGTACAACAAAAGGAAAGGTCAAAATAGGGAGATTACTGCTTTTAAAATGAAAATCAGATTTACTGAACTTTACAACTAGGCTGATCAAGTAACACCGGCCATACAAGTTCATATCGACATCATAGTTTTTGTATTTTGGCTGCAAGATCAGAGAGACCAAAACGTTAACTCTAGAGCTCCTAAAACTGAACAAAAGTTTTTTCAAGGCTTCAAATTATATCCTGTTGTGCTGACGAATATTCTAAAACACATCTGGGGCAATCACCAACAAGACCCAGGTACATGCTGGGTACATGCTGCAACATTTCAGTGACATTTCTGCAGACAGACTAATGGCCCATCGGATTAACAGCGGGGGTCCCTGGCAGTCACATTAAAACTGAATGGGACTGCCAGAGACCCCTGCCGTGTTAAGGCAAGTTTTACAATACTAGTCGGCACACCTGTAATTAAGCTCAGACAATATGGCATTACATATTTTCACACAGACGCTATCCCTACTCAAGAAAATGCTTATCTACAGTCTTCCACAATTCAGAAGCAGGTGCAGAGTCAAAAAGTCATACACTAAATCCTGCACTCGGGAGGACAGCAGAGAGGTTATTTGATATAAAACATATATTTTAATAATACATGGAATTATAAAATAGTTATCTCCTAAAAAACATAATATACATGTAGATATACAACACAACCTACTTATGGGAAGTAATTAAAATGATAAATTCCAGTAGATACACATAGCTATACATCCAATCATGCACATATACACCAGTGCATAGTACCAAGTATAATATAGCCCCCCTGCTCACAGCAAAAATAAACAAATGATCTAAAGTTGCCCTAAGAGAGTGAATGACATGTATCTCTTTTGTATTTTAGCCTAATAGTTAATAACTAAATGTGACAAACTGCCTATTGGAAAAAGGTGAAAAGTAAATTTACTCCTGAAATAAATATGTGTGTAAACATTGAGCTATAGTAAAACTAGTGACTCGCAATGTAGAATACTTGAAAATGGACATGGGGCAATTTGAGTTGATTTAGATATTCGGCTCTAAAAGATCTGCGATGAGTCAAATTTAATGACTAAGCCGTCGGATACAAGGGGTAAAATGTAACACTGCCTACTATGAATGTTAAAAACACACTGTTTGCTTATCCTCAGAAAAGGAATCACAAAAAGTCATTGCTGTGTATATGTGTGTATGTGTATCTCTCTTTATCTCCATCTACCTCCCCAAAGTGTCAATATTCTGTAGTCCTCTGTAAGTCCACAAGAATCTGATCCACCCTCCTTATAGACCAATTGTCTCTGGGATAGGTAGTCTTACAGAACACATGACATCTGGACAACACAATATACCTTATTGGTACCTGCAACAAACAGTGGATGAATATTAAAAATATTTTTGAGAGACTGTTGAGCATAGTTTGAAGAATGACAAGAATCTAAAGTTTTGCAATTAAAACCAGTGACGACAAGCAGACAATAAAAAAAAAAAAAGGGTGTGTGTGCCGAGCAAGCGCATTTTAAGTGAAAATTATTTGTCTATTGCCACTGTTTTGTCACAGAAATTGTTTTGTGATGGTGATGTTTTTAATTAAAAATCAAAACACAATTTCAGTGACAAAACGCAAAGAAGTTTGATTTCGCGTGTTCGGCGCACACACCCTGTTTAGCTATTTCAGCTTCCATATGTATACAAACTGAATTCCGTGTGTGTGTCTCTTTCTGTGTGTGTGTGTGGTCTACGTCTCCAAAGTGTTGGTGCTGCACCTGAGGCCTCTGCAAATGTGTTCCGGAGGCCTCTGCAAATGTGTTCCGGAGGCCTGAGGATTCTTCTGCGCATGCGCACTGGGGCATCTGCGCATGCGCGATGCACCGGAGGCCCGAGGATCCTTCTGCGCATGCGCGCCGTGGCATCTGCGCTTGCACGATGCACCGGAGGCCCGAGGATCCTTCTCCGCATGCGTACCGGAGGCCTCTGCGCATTCGTGATCCTTCTGGGCATGTGCTGAGGCCCGCAGACGTTTCTGCATCATGACGCCACTTCCGTCATGCGTTTTTGTGACAATTAAGGACATTTTCCCCATCAAAACCCTGTAGGTGCCAGCAAAGAAGTTTCACTTCAAAATTTAAAATATATCCTTAACAAAGTCACTATTACCCCCAACACCTAGAAACATTTGGGGATTTCCCCAAGCAAAAGAGCCTTATAAATGCTATATATGTAAGCTGTATCGGTATATAGAAGTTAATAATATTTTTACAAACTCTGAGAAAACAATGATATTTGATAGTATACACTTTATAAAAGTATGAACATCAGTGATCATTTATATAGGATCATGTGAATGTGGTGCAAAATATGTGGGTAAGCAGAAAACTGAAGAGAAGAAATTTGGAGCATGAAGCCCCCATAGCGAGACATGTCAATATCATAAGGGCGGCATACAATGCATCAAGTTCTTTGGGATAGATCATATTGGAAATGAATATGCTAAAAGAAAATCAGATTGGGATAATTTACTCCCTAAAAGGGAACCTGAATGGAACATTAGTTTGGAAACTTGAATCCTCTAATAACTTTAATAAACTCTATTGTCCCTAATAAATATATTTCCATGAGGAATACCTTCATTTGTTGGCCTCTTTCAAAGTCTTCTTACACTGCATTTTTGGTGGATTTCAAAATTGATAGCCTTTACATATGTCTACCATACTCTGGCAGTATTCAATAATTACCGTATTGGCCCGAATATAGTGCTACAGCTGCAGCGGCCGTTATTCAACAAATCATGCGTTGTGTACATCGGAATACCGATGTTATGACGCGGGATGTCTTCCAACCTTACCGCCTTAAGACGCGAGTGCAGAAAATGGCATTTTAGAGTTCTTGGTTTTAAACACCTTAACTTGACACAGTAGCACAGTACTGTACATATTGCAATTCATTCATTTCATTGCACCCAAAGAAACAGAATCCATGAAATTCAACAAAGCAATTGCAATAAGCGCGGGTGCCTGGGGCGTTTGGCCGCGTTCATGCTGCGTGGAGTGCAGCAGAGCACACGAAATCGGCGCCGTGATTTGTGTGAATAACGGCCGCTGCAGCTGTATGTTTCAAATTGTATTCACATTTCCATTGCCTTTGATATTATTTAGATGTGTGTATACTATCCATATATTTTGGTAATGTAAAAAGTATGTACATAACATTAGTTTAACATGTACATAACATTAGTTTAACATGTACATAACATTAGTTTAACATGTACCGTCACTCCCTGGTGCGCAGGCTTATCGGAGAGGTCGGGTGCCATGTCCAGTCAGAGCGTTTCGGAGCCTTCGTCCGTGGGAAGCACAACGCTCTGCACTGATCCTTTCTGATCCCATTTTGCAGTTATACTTAAATATATACTACTATATATACTACTGTATATAGCATGGAGCTTTAAGAGTTAGAAACTAGAGACTCCACTTACAGGATTGCTTTGATATTAGTTGTCACCCGTCCACCAAACAGACCTACGGGTTCAAACTTCCTGCACCTGTTCCTCTGGTAATAACTATGTGACCAGGGGCGTGGGCACACTGTGTCTTTCAAGTAGAGCTACATTGTAGTAAGGAACCTTATAGGTCTAACATTTATAGCATATTGAGCTACAATATAAGTATATGTAATATATCTACAGACTCTAAGTTCGTGCATCTGCTCATTTGGTGATATTTTGTGAGCAAAGGTCTGAGCACTCTGTATCCTTTAGTAATGAATCACAGAAGTTTATAACCTGAAATACACCAAGCAACCTGTACACAATTTAAGTATATTTAACAGATCTACAGGTTCTTGTCCTTTGAACCTGCATTTCTGGTGATAAAGGAAGGTGCTGTGCCAGAGTATTCTCTTAAAGCTGCAGTTCAGTCTATATCCTGCATGTGTGTTTTTTTTAATAAATCAGTTCTGTAGTAAGAAATAATACTTTTAGCATTTTCTGTTTTTAAAAAAACAACTTTGAAAGACCAATTTTCTTGTATTCTATTTTAACAAGCATTTGCTAAGGCACTGCCCCTTCATGGCCTGTCACAAACCCAGGCACACCCCTTTGTCAGCACTGCCCTCCCTCTCTCTAAACGTGCACTAGCATCTGGTCACATGATCTTCCTCATACAGTAGTACATTCAAGGAAGCTGGAGAAAAGGGATCAGCCATGCATAGCAGCTTGGATAGGCGATTTCAAACTTATTACAGTGTTTATTCCATTCATTGCACGTGTATATAATGTAAAATTGTAATAATTCCATTTATAGCAAACGTGTATATGTGAATATTATTTAGATGTATATGTATGTTACTGAAATGTGGAGTGAGTGTGTAGGTAAATACACACAATACACTTCCACTGCATATATATATATATATATATATATATATATATATATATATATATGTATATATGTATGTATATGTGAAGTTATGTGAGTAAAAAAGTGACAAAAACCCTCCATAGCAAGGCAAATAGCAAATGGAAATATTACTGTATGCTCATTTGTATGTATATATATATTTATATACACACACACTTCAAATACGGATAGTGATTCACGTAAATGATATATATATTCACTTTCTGGGAGTATAAGAGTGACTGTCCTGTTGTTCCTTTTTTTGTATCCATCATTGAATGGTATGCACCCTCTCTTTACGTTTATTTTATACTAGCTGAGAGACCCGGCGTTGCCCGGGATGTAATGTTCCCGCTCCTCTCTCTCTCCTCACCCCTCCCCCTCTCTCTGTTTGTCCCCCATTCACATCAATCCAGTTCCCCCCCTCCCTCCTTTACAGCTTCATGCAGTGTGTGTGCGTCAGTCATTGTGTGTGCGTCAGTCAGTCAGTGTGTGTGCGCGCGCGTCAGTGAGTCTGACGCAGAAACACACACACAGACTGACTGACGCACACACACAAACAGTCAGTGTGTGCGTGTGTGTGTGCCTCAGTCAGTCAGTGTGTGCGTGCGGCAGTCAGTCAGTCATTCAGTCAGTGTGTGGGTGTGGGGGTGTGTGCGCGCGTCAGTAAGTGTGTGTGTGTCAGTCAGTGTGTGTGTCAGTGTGTGTCAGTCAGTGTGTGTGTGTGTGTGTGTGTGTGTGTGTGTGTGTGTGTGTCAGTGTCAGTGTGTGTGTCAGTGTATGTGTGTGTGTGTGTGTCAGTGTGTGTGTGTGTACCATTCATTGTGTGTGTGCGTGCGCGCGTCAGTCTGTGTGTGTGTGCGCGTGGGTGTGGGGGTGTGCGCGCGTGCGTCAGTCAGTGTGTGTGTGTGTGTCAGTCAGTGTGTGTCAGTGTGTGTGTGTGTGTGTTTGTTTGTGTCAGTGTGTGTGTGTCAGTGTGTGTGTGTGTGTGTGTGTGCAGCAGTCAGTGTGTGTGTGTGCAGCAGTCAGTGGGTGTGTGTGCAGCAGTCAGTGTGTGTGTGTGTGTGTGTGCGCGCGTCAGTCTGTGTATGTGTGCGTGTGGCTGTGAGGGGTTGTGTGCATGCGGCTGTGAGGGGTTGTGTGCGTGCGTCAGTATGTATGTGTGTGTGTCAGTCAGTGCGTCAATCAGTCAGTGTGCGTGCGTCAGTCAGTCAGTGTGTGCGTGCGTCAGTGTGTGTGCGTGCGTCAGTCAGGGTGTGTGCGTGCGTCAGTCAGGGTGTGTGCGTGCGGCTGTCAGTGTGTGGGGTGGCGTCAGGGTTTGTGTGCGTCGCCAGTCAGGTTTGTGTGGCTTCGCCGTCAGGGTGTGTGTTGCGTGCGCCATCGGTGGTTGTGCGTGGCGTCAGTCAGTGTGTTCGTGCGTCAGTCAGTGTCTGGCGTCGCAGTCAGGTTTGCGTCGTCAGTGGGGGTTGTGCGTGCGTCAGTCAGGGTGTGTGAGTGCGTCAGTCAGGGTGGTCGTGGCGTCGTCCAAAGGCAGGCGTGGGGGGGGGGGTGAAGGGCAGGGGTAGGGGGGGTGAAGGGCAGGGGTAGGGGTGGGTGAAGGGTAGGGGTGGGTGAAGGTCAGGGTTAGGGGGGGTGAAGAGCAGGGGTAGTAGGGGGGGTGAAGGGCAGGGGTAGAGGGGGGTGAAGGGCAGGGGTGGTGAAGGGCAGGGGTAGGGTGGGGTGAAAGTGAGGCACAAATTGTTGGCAGGAGTAAAATGTCCCTACACACACACACACACACACACACACAACGGGAGTGAGAGGTGGTGGAGAGTGGGACTGGCGCAGATCCGAGGCTGCTTGGCCCCCCAGCGGCTGGGGAGTTGGCGGCCGGGGGGGTAAGGGAGCAGGCGGGGGGGTAAGGGAGCGGGCGGGGGGGGAAGGGAGCGGCGAGGGGGTAAGGGAGCTTTGGCGGCTGGGGTAGGAGGGCCGCGCTTACCCCCTTTGTGAGTGTTTGTATGATAAAGATATATATGCACACGCACGCATATACATGCGCACGCGCACACATACACGTGCACACGCACACATACATGCACACACGTATACATGCGCACACGCACACATACACACATACATGCGCTCACGCACACATACATGCGCACATGCACACAAACATGCGCACACGCACACATAAACATGCACACACGTACACATAAACATGCACACACGTATACATGCGCACATAAACATGCGCAAACGCACATATATACACACACAAACATGCACACACGTATACATGCGTACACGCACATATACATGCGCACACGCACACAAACATGCGCACACGCACACATAAACATGCGCACACGCAAACATATACACTGTGTGCGCATGTTTATGTGCGTATATATTTATGGTATTGCTTGACCTGAGGAAGAGGAAAACTCTTGAAAGCTTGTCCCATGACACAAATTGTTGGTCCAAATAAAAAAAAGGTATCAATAAATACTGAAGAACATATATATATATTTATATATATATATTTTTTTATATATACTGTATGTATATATGTATATGTATGTATGGATATATAGCGAAGGTCAGCAGCCGGCAGCGGAGGGAGAGAAGGACGGCATCCTGCAGCGAAGCTCGACAGCGGCAGAGGACAGTAGCCGGCGGCGGAGGGAGAGAAGGACGGCATCCTGCAGCGAAGCTCGGCAGCGGCAGAGGACAGCAGTGGTGGCGGAGGGAGAAGAGGACCATGTGAATGGGACAGGAGCGGGACAGGAGGGCGGTAGGGAGGAGTTACGCTGTAGCAGCGGCAGACACTGGAAGTCAGAGAATACTTCTGTCAGACCGCTTGTGTGTGTGTGTGTGTACACACACACACACAAGCGGTCTGACAGAAGTATTCTGACTTCCAGTGTACACACACACACACACACACCTCTATCTAGACAAATCACCCAAAAATCTACTCGCCCCAGTCCCACCTTTTAAAAAAAGAAATGGAATAAAATTCCTAGTAAGAACTAATAACATTTGTTTTTGACATAACCGTTTATTTATTGTATTACATTTATACTTTACTTCAACTTGTCCTTGTTACTGTACATAGTTCCTTACTAATCTAATAAAAAAAGCCAGATATAAATGAGGGAGAGAGTGGGTGGGTGGGTAGAGAGTGGGTGGGTGGGTGGGCGTTAGAGGGTGAGTGGGTGGGCGGGAGATGGGGAGAGGGTGAGTGGGTGGGTGGGTGGGTGGGCGGGTGACTGGGTACTTGTGGTGACACACTAATATACACACACATATATATATACACACACACATATATATATACACACACACACACACACACACATATATACACACACACACACACACATATACACACACACACAAACACATATACATATACACACACACACATATACACACACATACACACACACACACACAACAGTTACACACACACCCATATATAGTAGATGTATGACTAATATAATAGCATTAGATATATCTATCTATACCACACACACACACACACACACACACACATATATACACACACACATATATATATACACACACACACACACACATATATATACACACACACACACATATATATATATATATACACACACACACACACACATATATACACAAACACACACATTTATATATACACACACACACACACACACACATATACACACACACAATCACCACCTTGCTGCCACCACTGCTCCGGGACACAACCCCCCGGCATCTCCCGCGCGGCAGGGAGGCAGGCTCAGGGATCGGAGCAGAAGGGAGACATCTCCCGCTCCCCCTCCCTTCCCCACCCCCCACGGGGGCAGCGCAACCCCCCTGCATCTCCCGTGCGGGCAGGGAGGCAGGCACAGGGATTGGGCAGAAGGGGACACATCTCCCGCTCCCCCCTCCCTTCCCCACCCCCCACGGGGGCAGCGCAACCCCCTTGCATCTCCCGTGCGGGCAGGGAGGCAGACACAGGGACCGGAGCAGAAGGGGACACATCTCCCGCTCCCCCCTCCTTTCCCCACCCCCCACGGGGGCAGCGCAACCCCCCTGCATCTCCCGCGCGGGCAGGGAGGCAGGCACAGGGATCTCAGCAGAAGGGAGACACATCTCCCGCTCCCCCCTCCCCACTGGCGGCACAAGCCCCCTCCATCTCGCGCAGGCTGACAGCCACAGGGATCGGGCAGAAGGGGGCACCACACAGCGGCAGATCGGGAGCGAGCACACGTCACTGGGAGACTCATGAATATTCATGAGTCTTCCACTGACTGCAGGAGGCAAATTATAAACAAATGCCAGCTTTTAATATGTCACAAAAATTTCGCCGATTAATACATGGAGAACGGATTGACTGACAGCTATACAGTTCTTTAGGTAAATAGAGATTGCCCACATGAAGCTATTAAAGTAAAAAAATAAATTAAAAAAAAAAAAAAAAAAAGACTGAACTGCAGCTTTAAGTATTGTGAATCAGATAATCTATGTCAGAATTAGTTATTCTCACTCGCTCATTAACTCTTACCATGTGGTAGGGCTTATTGTTGCATTTAGGATCTTTTTCTCGGACGCTTTGGGATACCTAGAAAATCAGCTGTAATCGCAATTAATTCAATAGTATAATTGTGATCAAATCAATTGAGTCAACAGCGGCTTTTCAACCCCAATAATTAGCGCTCTGTTCTAGCACACCGACGCCTCTCCTCGTTTTAATTTGTTTTAAATTATTTTACTGTGGTTCATGTTTTGTTTTCACTCCACTACATATATATTTTAATTCAATGTGTTAATAAAAATTAAATTTTAAGCCCGAATAGGGGTGCTCTTCTAGTGCGACACAATAGGGAGCTTTCTTTATTTTTCATCTGGTTTGATTAATATTTTTAATACATGAAGCATTACAGTTCATGTATTGTAGAGGATATTTTTTCATTGTTTAACCCAAATTCTTTCTTATTCATGAGTCTGCTTTTTTGTTTTTTTAAACAACATTTTTGTCTCCATAATCACAGCCAAATCCAACATTTTATATAAATATTTGTGAACTTCAATGTATTGGGGGCATATCTATCCAAACTTGAATTAAAGGAAGATTGCAACTGCATAGTAATATAAGGTGAATTACTTGTAAGTTGTCTTATTTCCCATTATATACAATTATAGAAGAGAACCAGCAGGAATAAATACATTATTTGACTAATGGTGGGTTTCATGCCAGTTATCTACAAGGATCTGTCACAGATTGGGCTTGAAGTAAAATGTGGGTTCTCACAATACAAAGTCATTCGCTCATTTCAACTTCCACTTAATTATGAATAAGTTATTCAACTCAACTCTGATTTTATAGGGGTTAGGCAATAAGACTCTCTCCCTTAATCAGCTTTATCAGAACACCTGCTTCAGCCCACCTCCGCTGACTTGATACTGTAGCTAAAAAGCAGTTTGATAATGTATTCCGCTTTGTAGCTGAAACTTATTCCATAGGCCCATACAGTATTTCCTAAGGAGTCTTTTGAAAATGCTGGGAGACATCGTAAAGCCCATTGATCTCACTCCTGGAATATTTTGTTAAGCAAATTATCGAGTCACTAAACTTTAGAGTGCCAGGGTGGTGCCAGCGCACCTCAGGGTCATGTAATCGCTGCAGGCGCAATCCCATTACTCGACCAAGCTCTGGATACCGGAAACAGAAATGGAGGTGGCTTCACGTCCATTTTGACTAAGCTAACCACTCCATCGGAGTCTAAAAACAAAATCAGCAAGTGCCCATTATGTGCCTGGTATGCACTCCAGAGGCTTATTCCATAACCGGTACGTCCTTAGTACCGGTACTTCTGGTGCTAGAAGACACCTCACGGTCTGTTCATTTGAGTATAGAAATACATAGCTGATATGTGCCCATGTGTGGTACCATGGAAGAGCTAGGGTTATATTTACTAAGCAGTCTTCTGGCATGACACCTTCCTTCGCTAGAAGACACCAGCCTGCCTTAGAAAAGGTTAAGTGAGGAAGTAGTTAAAGATGTGCTCAAAATTATATAGTGTTAACTCCAAATAGAGTATATTAGTGAATTTAAACAATTAGCCCAATAGCTACTGAAATGAGGCTCTAAATAGGAAAAAGTGCAGCTAGTAAAAATTGATGACTCAAAACATCGATGTGAGAGGGAATAGTGAGGAAAAATACCAGCGCACAAATTCACATAATATATCTTTAGTAATTAGAAAAACATAATGTATAGTAAAACAGCACATAAGTAGTACTACATAGGGAAATAATTGTTGCATTATATGAGATACATTGTTACAAGAAATTCGCCAAATTGTAAGGCTGGGTGGTGAGTGTCCGCACACGGATAGATGGTAGGGAAGGCACCTGCTCCCGGCTCGGTGGTGTAAACAATCACGTTACAGGTGGAGAAGAAGGGTAAGTCCAACCTCATAAGGCTCGCACTCCCGATCGTCACAGCAAACAAGCGCCCACAGCACGGTGGATAAGGATCAGTTCCGGTTAGGGAATGCACCCGCTCCATGTCCTCAGTATTGAACTCCATGTGTCTCCTTCGTCTAGATGTAAGTGGATGGAGGCTGGATCACCTGGACTGCACCATAGCTGTTGTAGTTGAACTTGAATCAACAGCGTCTTTTGATTTATAGCAAGCAGTAGAATAAAGAAATAGCACACAATCTATTCCAACGCGTTTCGTAGCTACGGCTACTTCATCAGGGTAACGGCACTACCATCTATCCGTGTGCGGACACTCGCCACCCTGCCTTACAGTTTAGCAAATTAATTTTTCTTGGAAACTGAGACCCTTTAGTGATGTCAATGGGAATCTAGTAACAATGTATCTCATATAATGCAACACTGTTATTTCCCTATGTAGCACTGCTTATGTTACTAAAGATTTACTATGTGAATTTTTGCGCTGGTATTTTTCCTCACTATTAGAAAAGGTTCATGAAGAAAGCCATGAAAAAATCTGTTGTACATTATTTCAGTTAAAGAATTAATTTATCCGTGCACAATCCCTTCACACAGCTGGCTACATGTTATCCTTATTTCCCCCCAAGGTTCTGTAATGCACATGTAACAATTAATTTGTTTAGTTTTGTGGCTACCATACCTAAAGCAATGGAAACAGTCCAGCCACACCAGGTTTCTTAATTAAATTGGTGAATTAAAAAACAAAAAAACAGATAACTCTCTTATGTTATGGAGGATTCATACACACTGTGAGACCGGTGATGTTGCTTAATCACAACTGGCTAATTTCTAGTATATTTATTTGCTTGACACATGGAGATTTCTTGCACGTAATACCTCTTCATATATGTGATTTTAGACAATCATAAAAGACCTCATAAATCGTGTGCACTGGGAGTCAACCTGAAAAAGAGACTTGGTTCTTGAACGCTTGTGTAAAACTAGAACAGTCATGTTGGTCTATTTTAAAACTGCTTTAAACATCTGCTCAGCTATTTTTGAGTGATCTGGAGCCAATTTGTAACCCTCACAGGCAGCAAAGCAATTATTTCTAGGAAGAACCGCAGGGGTTTTAATATGCTCCCCAAAAGACAAACTGTGAGCTGACATCTATGGAGAGCTATAAAAAGATAGGTAAATATAATTGCAGACAGCAGAAAACGTATTAAACATTAGCAATGACACTAGACTATCTTAGATGGCACATTAAAGGATACATTTCCATAGCTGCACAGAGTTTCCATAATTGCACCACCTATACAATAAGCGACCATAATAACCTTAATGGCCCTTCCCCTATTATAAAAGGAATTTCAGACTAATCGTGCCTTTAAAATGGGCACTTATGTTTTATCTCTGTGGTTTACACATGGTTAAATTATGTGTAAGTTTAAACGAAAAAACCTCTGCAGGGAAAGAGAATCAGCGGGCACTGCAAGCAAAAAAGTGTAGAGGCTGGACTGTGCTAAACAAAATTGCCTTTATTAATCCATGAGCAAAAAATAGAATAAAAGAGGGGAATAAGTCCCCTGTGCGCTCTAACGCGTTTCACCCCATGGGGCTTTGTCAAAGAGTGCTATTTACTTAACAAACATACCTTAAGTAGAGACCCAAACCGGATGTGACATCACACCTTTCTCTATGTGATACAACTCCCCCCGGTGGAATATTTATATATATAAATTTATTATATATAACTTTATTTTGTTCAAATCCCCAGGGGAAATAGCCATTCATGCGGGGTTTACAACTACAGGGGTCCGTAGTTGGTTGAGAGACCACTAAGGTCAAACCTTACCCGATCGCTAGGCTTATCCCTGCACTAGGGGTCAAGTCATGTTGACTTTGTGATACACACTTACTAACTTAACTCCCTGTTGTCCGGAGCTGAATGCATTAAGTACATGGACTGTATACTTCTGGATTTATACTCTGCAGCACACGTCAGTTTGTTTGGGGGCTCACCCTCCCTAATCGTTTGTTCCTATGTGTAAGTTTAGCCTCTGCACTTACTGACATGCAAGTATTTAAATTTTATAAAACATGCAGAAACGGTCAAACTTTTTCAATGGTCTTCATATTTTTACATAAGCAGCCGTATTTTTCAAGGCTGATTGATTGTCGTTTTTGATATCATAATGGTGAAGCTCATTGCTGCCATGGAGAACCAGGATATTCCTCAGGGTACTAAATATGTTTTACTGCAGCCTTAATTGTTGTACTCCATACTCTTAATTGTAGTGATTTGCCTAATGCACGAACAACCATATAGTGCCTAACATGGAAGAAGACATATACGTAAAAGCTTATTCACAATGCAACCAAACCACATACCTATATTGTGGGCCTACTCTGGTGATAAGTGACCTCTAACAAGAGATGGAACAGGGACCATACTGTCCTATATTCATCCAAAACATTGTTAAATATGTAGTATACACAATAGGACAAAACAGTTTAGAGTGTAACACAGGTAATGACGAGGACCCATCACTGTGATAAAATGTTAAAGTACTATTCATCCATTGCCTTGGGAAACATCAAACCATTAAAGGGCCTTCAGCCCTGACAAGTCAAATAACGAATGATAATCATTGTCTATCCCAGGGGTGCTCAACTCCAGCCCTCCCCAACCCCGAACAAGTCAGGGTTTTAGGATATCCCATGACCTTGGAGCCTGCGAGGAAGCTCCTCTTCCCTCCCCAACCCACATATAAATAAACACACAACAAAGGTCTGGAGATACAAAGGCCACGGCTTTATTTACGCAAATAAACCCTGATAAGTGCCAACCCTGCCAGCGTGCTCTCCCCCCGGGTAAAGGCCTATGGCACACCAACAAAGACCCGCACATCCACCAAGCTGGGCGCCCGATGGCCCGGCCATTAAGCGATACTGGGCCCAGGGAATCACGCACAAATGAGCCCTGCCCACTCGCTACCCCCAGACACCACAAGGCTTTAGGGGTTATGTGCACCATAGAGCCCCCGCTGACAAGGTTAACGAGCACGTACCCTCCCCCGCCCAACAGCAACCGTGACGTAGGAAACACATGTCATGCAGTGCCCACCTCAAACATGGCAGATATAGTTACATAGTAGATGAGGTTGAAAAGACATACGGCCATCAAGTCCAACCCACGCCAAATCCAGACAGTTACTCCATCCCGTATCCTCACCTATAGTATTTTGAACCAGAGGAAGGCAAACAAAAAACCCCAGTGATATAACACAAGGGGGAAAATAAATTCCTTCCTGACTCCAAGAATTGGCAATCAGATTACTCCCTGGATCAACATCCTTCCCATGTATACTTATTTCTGAAAAAGAAGAAAATACAACATAATGTACAATATATTATATGATTGTCATGGTATTACCCAAACAAAGGGACGGGTGGACGGGTGGGCGGGAACTTCTTTTCAGGGACCAGACTGCCCTCCCTCCCCTGCGCTCCTTTGAATCCACTTAGCTCCGCCCCCCTGTGACACTGGGGGAGGGGAAACAGCATGCAATTCAGCCAAGCTGGAGGGGGGAGGGGAAGCAGCACGTGAACTGGCACCAAAGGTGTGGGGGAGGGGGAGGGAAGAGAGGGGAGCCTAGTCCCTGCGGTCAGGTGCCCCGTCGCTGAGGGGCTCCAGGCTTCTGTTTCAGCACAGGTGGCTGAATAAGAGGCTCAGTCGAAGTCTGAGCCTCTGATTGAGCCATCTACGCCATAAGCAGGGACTGATTGAGCCACCTGTGCTGAAGCTGGAATATCCTGAAAACCTGACCTGTGGGGGGTTGCTTGAGAACTAGAGTTGAACACCCCTGATCTATCCCACAATATTTAATAAACTGCCCTTGGAATAAATGATGCTTTTGTTTGGGGCAATACAAGATAGATCAATCTAATACGAACAAGTAACGTCAAGCATATGGTAAGCCGCAAAAGTTACAGGAGATAAATTGTGTTTGACGAGAAGGAGTAATTTTTTGGAAAGTTAACAGTTGAAAAAAAAACAAACAAAAAACGTTTTCTGGTCCCATACAGTATCAAAACCTTCACAATTAGAAGTGCTTGCAACTCCTTGGGAAGTAGTCAAAAATTCCAAGGGTTAAAATGACAGCTTATGTAAGCTGCAATGTGAGAATTAAAATACAGAATGGATGTTGGAACAACAGGTAGCTAAAGTCCAAAGTACAGTACTTAATCAGCATGTTTAGCAAAAAAGGAAGCCTTAATCAGTTTAGGCTTTTAAATGTCACTGTTAAAATAACTCTGTAGTCTGGTAACCCTAAAAGTGACTTAGAACAGTTTTGAGTTGTGTTTTGGCCAGACCAAAATAACCTTACTATTGACTTTTTCACAGTTGTAGCTGATGTAGATCTATGGTTCTCCAGCTGATAAAACTGTACGTCCAATTTGTGATCTAGAAAAGAACCGAAGTAAACTGATAGTAAAATGTTTACTGATTTAAATACAAGTAATTTTCACAATTTTTAAAGTAAATTAAAACTAATCCTAACCCAGCTCATGTTTTAAAATCTCCAAATCCATTTGTTCAATCTGACCTTATCTTGCAATCCTAAAAAAACAACAAAATAAAACACCTTTTTGGCATATGTATTTATTTGTTTTATTTATAAAATGTTTTACCAGGAAGTAATACATTGAGAGTTACCTCTCGTCTTCAAGTATGTCCTGGGCATAGAGTTAAGATGATAAATAATACATGGTTACAAATACAGTTACATAAGTGAACAGGGTATACATTACAGTATATACAAGACATTGCATGCACAGTTAGAGATAATATATATTATAGGCTAAAGCAGTAAAATTCTGGGCATTACTGAAATCCCTGCTCTCTGATTGGTCAGGAGTTTTGACGACTTGCCAACTCACATCAAAGCAGAGATGCAGGGGCTCGCGCTGAGAAAAAAACCGTCAAGTTTAAAACTTAACTGCAGCACCTCCACTCCTCTCCTCACTGAGCACACTGAACACAGCAGCACAAGCAGCCTCTCTCCCTCTCTGACAGCTGCTAGTGCTGTCAGAAGCTGCTGTGTCCCAACATGTAACTTTGTTGCTTGCAACAAAGTAATATTTCTCACCACATCTATTGCCTGTGCTACTGTAAGGTAATTTGTATTTCCTTTTATTTAGTTGTAGTTAATATCACAGTCCCCCCCACTTCTCTCCCCGCTTCGCCTCGGGCCTTCAACTCTTCCAGCCAGGGCATTATTGGCCAGTAATGCCCTGTTCTTCGGGGATTATTACTTAATTATAGACGTATGTAGCAGTTACAGACCAGATTAAAATGTGTGACATCTTTAGTTGTGAAAGAACTTAGACTGGTGGCGGCTCTGAGAGTCTCCGGTAGATTGTTTCAGTTTTGGGGTGCACGGTAAGAGAAGGAGGAGCGGCCGGATACTTTGCTGAACCTTGGGACCATGAACAGTCTTTTGGAGTCAGATCTCAGATGATAATGCTGCATGTGGTAGGGGTGAGGAGCTTGTTCTGATAGCTGGGGAGCTTGTTCTGATAGCTGGGTAGCTTGTTCTGATAGCTGGGTAGCTTGTTCTGATAGCTGGGTAGCTTGCCCAGGAAGTATTTGAAGGCAAGACAGGAAAGATGAACTTTGCGCCTAGTAGGATTAATCCTTGAAAATTCATCTTTCATGGTTGTACCTGCTGATGTGAAAATAAACCAAAAAAAAAAAAAAACACTGCTACCCACCATTAGGATGACAAATACTGTAGAAAACATATAAAACGCCTTGAAAACGAAATATTTAAACACTGAATATACAAAAATCTTAATTATAGGGCGTGTCCACCAGGAGCTACAGTATATCCTACTGAACCATAAATGATCTTTTCCTGTGTTGTTTTCCTCTTGGATTACCTAATTGGGGGATTTGGCTGTGATCAACATATATATTTAACTGATGATCTGTCCAAATTACTATTTAAAAAATAAATATATATATATAAATGATGATGTTCATATAGCTTAGAAATGTGAGTGCAACAGGTTGTGTTTTACAGGTTACTTTTGTGATACTTAAGTTTTACTGATACAGTAAATACATATATATAGTATATATATATTATTTTATGGTCATCAGCAAAGAAAAATCTAACCTATAAACCATTTTAAAGATTTAACATTGATGTTGCCGCAAAAATTAAATTAACACAAGTATTCATAACAGCAGTTTGTTTTTAAGTGTGGACACAGATGAACGTGAAAAAGATTGTGGTTTAGATGATCTAAAAAATAAATAAAAGTTCATTTTGTTGAAATATTACATTTATTTTTACATAAAGAAGTAGGAAACACATTTTGCTGGAAAGCTACATAGAACTGTATGTAGTCATATAAGCAAAATGTGGCTGAAATTCACTATGATTTCAAGTCTCTTCTGCACTATTTTTCAACTAAAATGTACTTGGTGCTGTGACTTCTTATCTCTAAATGGTTTTGCTTATTTTCATATCTTTCATATATTTTCATATCTTTCAATTCATCAACTTCAATTCATCTAAACATGTCACTATTATATTTTGGCCCCGTTTTAAGTCGCGCGTAAAAATCCCTAAATACCATAATGTGGAATTTCAGACATTGTTATGGTTCTGACTTTTCAGCTTCCCCCCCCCCCCCCCCCCACACTGCCACTCCCCCCCCCCCCCCCCCGACAATGTTGCACACCGTGAAATCCACTGTACTGTATATCAGTAGAAATTCATATGGATTTTATGTCAAATTCATATGGTTTTCAACTTAATCCCATCTGTGAAGGTCACATTTGTTGGTTTCAGGACATAGATAAACGTTCTTGTAGCCATACTGCTCCTGGGGAAATGTAGATTCCTTCTTTCTAGATTATGATACCTTGCGATGGATCATCATGAAAGTTCTTCATAGATGGAATATTGGTGTAGGGAGCTTTTGAAACCTCACTAGTCTCTTGTTCACGTGTAACCTGGTTTAGGACCAAACAATAGCACTTTAATCTAAGTATCTTGATTTAGACGAGTTAGACTCCATAGATGTCTTTCGCCTCCATGTAATATGCTGTGAAGCCATTTCCTCTTGCCCAGGAAGATGTCAGATCCATACACATACATAGAACTAAAATCTTCTTGGGACAGGATAAAATGGCTTCACAGAATATTGAATAGGAGCCCCTGGGAACACGGATTCTAAAATGTTTTTATTATAAAATCTTTTCGTACGCGAGATTCACTTCAAAGGCAAAAAGTTATTACTTTGTTGTAACTCGCACTGAAATATACCACAACGCTAGGCAGTGCCTATGTATTTGTTTTTAAAATGTGTGGCTCGATGAATATTTTTTTTTTACAGATTCCAACGTCACCTTTACGGTGCCTTGCATCTTGCATTTTTTTAACTTGAAATACCTGTACTAGCGCAATATGCATCAAATGTTAAAACAGTAGAAATACACCATAATATGTGCGTTTCAGACAGAAAAATGTCTTAATACATAGAGCCCCAAATGAGTAAAACTTGACAGGCCAACTTAATTAGAAAAGTCTTCTGCCTTTGCAGTGAGTAAAAGCATTCAACAATGTGATGGTGTTTACATTATATTTTTTGTTTCACATTTTAAGATGCATGTAATATCTCTTCATATCTAAGCACGAAAGCTTAGGCCTGGGACATGGTACAGCAGGCCGTGCTGAGCAGATGCACTTACCCCTGCATCTGTGATCAGCGCGGCTTTAGCAGCTGCTTCTGCAGGAGACAGGCAGGTTTGCATTTCGGCGCTGAGGGGAGCGGAGGAGTGGTCACGTGACCGCAACTATCCAATGGGAACGAGGGTCTAGCCCCGGCTCCCGCTCCGCATCCCACCACGCCTCCGCTCCGCTTTCGCCCCACCCCCAAAGCGCGCTCACTGCCTCGCCTGCCAGAACGCAAAAAAAGCTTCCACTTGAGCAGGCGAGGCAGAGCAGGAGTGCGGCTCAGCGTGGCCCGAGGCACCATGCCCGAGGCCTTAATTACAAACTGCAGAGCACGAAATACCCCGGACTATACAGTATAATACCCACTACTTTATTTAAGGACTAGTAAGAGGCTTGTAATGTAAATGAGGAAGGATGCTTGCAGCCAGTCCATAGTGCCAGTGAGCAGGGCTCATTTATAGTCAATTCACAATGGCAAACATTTTTTCAGAGGCCCAATACAAAAATGTACATAACTAGATCTCTAAAATATTGGATATTTTTAGGGAGAGACATGATTGATGTAGACTGATGTATATTTTTAGGGCGAGACATGATTGATGTAGACTGATGTATATTTTTAGGGCGAGACATGATTGATGTAGACTTTAGTTATAAACGCAGTGCTTTGTGATATAAATACATATTCTAAAGTGTTTGATTACTGGGTCTGACAGTACATTACAAGTGAAAATCCCAAAGGACTAAACTTATCTACTAATTAAGCAGCACTTTCTTCTACAGTTCAGAGCATAAATATCCTTTTCATATTAGAAATAAACCTCTGGGATGGGTGTGCAGCTGGTATTGTTTGTAATTTAATTTGTGCCAAAGTCATTGGCCCATTTTCAATATGCTGTGAGGCATCTTTTTTATATCATGGTATCTTTAAGCTCCAGAAGCATATTGAATAGGGCCATTGAATAACTAGAAGCCTCGCCTTTGTCCATGCAGCATTAGGTATTTAGGACCCCCTCCCTGAAAAGGAATATGTTACATATAAAACAATACTGAGAATAACCAAGCATCTAACAATTCTGAAGCAGAGACGCTAATAAAACTACTAGAAGGCAACAGCTGCAATAGTGTATTTGTCTCTAAAAAAAAGAGTTGAGAAGTACATAGAGATACTCAGTATATTGGTGATGTGCAGCACACTTGTGTTGGTGGGAGATGAAATGTATCCCCCATTTAACATTAAATGTAGCTTCAAAGTACTGCAGAATTGACACAAACTTACTATACTGTTTGGGTGTGGAATGGATGTGATACGTTCCCAACAGAAAGGGACGTAGGGAAGAACAACTTTTGCTACATAAAACTTCTTGTAACTTACAAAATGAAGGTAAATTGGTAGTGTTGAAGCCACTATTTGTATCATGTTGTAGGTACACCATACCAAATTTTGTATGGCATGTAATTCATTCTCTGCTTCTGTAAATTTACAATCGCTGCTGTAAATATATACAAGAAAATAAGATGTTCATTTATTCTGTGGTACTTTTATCAGCATGGAAATGGTTCCTTTTTACTAAGCACAGTGTATTTTCTAATGGACCTTCCAAAATGTATTTAATAAAAATGCCGGTTTTGCACTGGAAATCAGATGTTATCTTTGGTGTCCTCTTTCACAGCATCCCCCGAAGAAAAATCATAAGAGCTGCCAATACAAGGTACTGTAAGACCAATTGGTCCATGGAGTCCAGTATCCGCTCTCTCAGGAAGTTGATGCACTCCGGATTAGATTTAACCTCTCGTTTTATGTGGGCAGATGTATTTCCTTCATACCACCAGCTTTTTGATTTTTAGGACTGTTCACAAATATTTATTTCAAGTCATAGGACAGTTTAACATCCCAATAATTCAGTGTAAAAATGACATAATGGTACATTGTATCCATTAAATGTTACAGATGCAGCAGCTGTTATTCGAACATATCACGGCGCCGTTTTCGTGTGCTCTGCTGTATTCCTCGCGGCATTAACGCGGCCATCACACCTGGCACACGTGTTTATCGTGGTTGCTTTGTTTGAATTTCATGGATTCTGTTTCTTTGTGTGCAATGAAATGAATGAATTGCAATGTGTACAGTACTGTGCTACCCTGCTACTGTGTCAATTTCAGGTGTTTAAAAACCAGAACACTAAAATGCCATTTTATGCACTCGCCTGCACTCTGTCTTAAGGCGGTAAGGTTGGAAGAAATCACGCACCATGACATGGGTATTCCGAGTTATACAACGCGTGAAGTGTTCGAATAACGGCCGCTGCATCTGTATGTACGTAGATGTTATACTGACAGCTTTGAGAGATTCTACCTTCCATGAGTACTGGTACATTGGCCAGGAACAAGTCGAAAGCTTTGTGTATGATAACTTTTATCTGATTATACAGTAAATTAAATCCAAATGTACTACCCAATGGTTTCAAAGGCTATTTTTAATTCAGAGAAATGTTAAATATATATTAACAACATAAATGAACGCACAAGTAGAAAGCTACAGCATTTTTATACTCTACTCATTCAAGGCAAGTGAATAAGAACATAAGCTATGAAGTTATTTGCAAACTTTGCTGCATTTAGATCCTCTTGCTTTCCAATAGGGCATTTGAGTATCTTTTAAAAAGATGGTTATTCTTTGTGGTTGGAGGCTAAGCACATTTACTCATGCATTCGAGTAGTTCCATTCTGATGGCTATACGGACATGCCACCCCAGTGGAATAATTCTGAAGAAGCGAGCTATGATTGGAGGCCGCAGGAAATTCTGGACTGTAGATGACCTGTCTGAATTTCCATAAAACACCTACGAAAATATGGAAAAGTCAAATACGTAGCTGTAATGCACATTCCACGTCTAATTTAATGCATTTTACTAAATAATTGATATATGTTTTACAGAATCAAAACTTTTTACAAATGTAAAAAAAATGATTGACGGACTCAGTTACTGTACTTGAAAGCTTGACTCGCTTGTCATTTCATTACTAAAAAAAAGGTAAAAACGGCTAGTTTGCAGCACCACCCAATACTATGACAATCACTTATTTGTAACACATTTTGTGAAATAATGTACTAAACTACATCAAGCTGTTCATAATATTTGTAACTATTTGTGTAGTGATAATTATGTTATGATTATAACCAGGGCTCAGAATGTTTTACTTGCCAGTGGCAGGAAACAGGAAAGACTGCAGGTGCTGAGGAAGCTTTTCAAAGGCAGAGCTATCAATCCCCACTCTGCTTGCTGAAATTGTACTACACAAGGCCTTGCATTGCATTTATGGGACTGAAGCACGCCTCGCCACATCGTGGACCTGCACAAGGCAGCAAGGGTGTTTCCACTTTTCTGCCGTTGGACTCCTGTTTGCTGTGGTCCATGCCATTGAGCTCTACATTAAAAGGCACGCTGAGCAACCTCACCCACTTATTTCTCTTGTCACCACTCTTCGCCCTACCCCACCCCCTCTTTTTCTTTTTGAATTGTAAACTCTTTAGGGGCAAGGATCTCCTTTCCTTTTTGTCTCATTGTGTGAAATGACTATTTTTGTATGTTATTGTCCCCCATCTCCAATTGTACTGCGCTACGGAATATGGTTGTGGCATACAAATAAAAGATAATTGTGTGGTGTGACTTTGACAAGCAGAGCGTTGTTCCAAACAGGTTTTTTTTTTAGTAGCCGCAGGATCTCAGCGTCATCCTAGGACTTTTTTACTTAACTACAAGTATAATGATTTACGGAGGCATGATGTGCTCATGAGAAGATGCATCGAGGCAGCAACTTTTCATTTAGCCTATTCTGCCTTCAAAAAGTATTAACAACAATAACGGTTTAAGATGAAGCATAAAGTAACGAATTGTTTTTACAATTTACTGTTCGTGTCTTTGGATATCTGAAATGAGATTTCCAAGAACGTTAAGGCCTAGTTTACGGTAGGGGTGACGGCGTGACGTCAGCCGTCCCTACAGCGATTTCTGCACTCTGGTGCAGGAGTCCAGAGATCGCGACCGGGGGGCGTGGTGGAGGCGTGGCCGTGAGTGGTCCGCCCACATTGGGTGAGCCGCTCACATGGCACTGCGGAGATTGCTGTTGAAGTCAAAATCCTCTGACTAATTTATGGGAGGAGGATTAAGATCAGTATTGCTCGCCATGTACATTATGACTGCAGGTCAGTTATTTATAAATGATCTGACCATTACATAATTTGTTCTAAATTTCACTCCAAGCATGCACCAATTTGCACTATTTCATATTCTATTTCCTAAAAAAATCCTTGGAAGGGGGCTCCCTCCCAAGACCCCTCCCCAGATTATTTACAAAACAGAATATAAATTGGTGCAAATTGGTGAATACAGAGTGAAATTTAGAAAAAATTACGTAACAGTCAGGTCATTTACAAATGACCTTATTCCCCACCAACGATTCTCGAGTGCGTCGCACCTTTCACCATTGTGGACAGTATTTTTGGACAAGCCAATTGGCAACCCTAGTGAGGAATACAGCTTATTTTGTTCAGTAGAAGTCTTGTGATTGCATGTTTTTTTTTTGACTAGTGTGAAAAAGCTGCACCCCATATATAAAGATGCAGTGCTAAGTTCCCTTTTGGGCGCGAGGAAGCTGCTGATGAACGGATCCCGACCGTGGCCTGATGTACGTACAGTATTAGGAAAGAGGTCCTTGTCACAAAGTCACAGATTAACTAAGCAAGCTTTGTTTTGTCCGGAAGTCTTTGCTACTGTTTTTTTTTTTTGCATCGGAGTTAAAAACTATATACAGTACACACCTGATATTACGTATAAAACATCCACCACACAATATAAGGGTGCAATACTCTAAAACATATATTTATTAATAATGTCATAATTACTGACCCGGTTGTTTCCTGTTTGATCTTTGTAGTAAACCCAATTCAGGGTATCATCAACCCTGTACTGCACACTGTATTTTGTCATCCATTCATCTGTGTCACATCTCCCCTGCGTCAGAATGCCGGAAATGACCTTCATTTCCTTAAAATCGATTTGAAGCCATTGGTTATTGTCTTGGAACTTGGAAAGCCACGCACAACTATGAAAAAAAGAATAGGGGAATCGCACAGGTTATCAGAAATGAATTCACGATCATTTAGAACATGGAAAATAAGAATTACAGATCCATAGAGGACTTAAATTGTCATCATTTGTCTTGAAACCCACTGTTAATGCGATTCAGGGCACCTCATATATGCAAGTACTGTCAGTTCTTTCTATGGTTTAATTTACCACAAAAAGCCACCCGACCACTGGACAACCCTTTGGTAAAAACAACAGACATCATAGGAGCACAAAGTTACAGTCCATGGATCATACTTTAAGACTACAAAAACAAGGAAAGAGAAGCGCAAACTCGCAGAGCGTGCGCCTGGTGTATTAATACCTAACGAAAAAGTATCAGGATCAAACAAGTAAACCGTATGGCAGCAGAAAAATAAAAAACAAACGGAGTAACAAAAAATTGCGAGGCAATAAAAACAAGGATTCGGCAGTGGAAACACATAAAAATGTGTGGCTGCAACTATTAACTACCATCAGATACCAAATATATAAAAGATGCAAGTGCCTTTACAGGAATGAAAATGTTAAACAGCAAATGTGTGTATGGACCGGTGGTCCCATGGAGTGCCTGATTATAATGAATCAGTCCCACCGCACAGGGGTGAAGATAGATGTCCAGTGGGAGGGGGAACTCCAAACTTGTTGCACCGGTGTCTCCTGTCTCAGAAGGGGCCGCACTCCCGCTGCACACAGTGTGCTGGCATTGCGGAGGACAATGGGGAAAATGGAACACCAAAAAAGGGATCAAATTGAGCCTGCAGCCATCCAAACGTGTGCACAGACATGCAAAGGGTGCCTAAAATGGAGGCAGTGTAATAAAAAGTTCAGGAATGCCTGCATCTCTGCAGAGGGGCACGGTGTTGGTAGACTGGATGGTGTCTTGGATCAAATGAATGCTAGCGATTAACCCTATGTGTTTCGTCACATAGCGCCTTCAAGGGTTGTCCTTTTACCAATGAGGATGTTTAAATAGGGGTTGAAGCAAAGTTGCAAAGGTGCACACAGATGTTGTTGTTCACTAATTATACATAGTTAACACAATGAACACCAACAGAACCTTCAAGTAATGATTCGGTGTATAGAGATTGAAGCAGAATAGCAATGGTTTACACAGGTACTATTGGTAAATGGATAGTACATAGTTAACACCATTAACACAAGCAGAACCTAAGGAAGATGAGGTACAGTATATACAAAACGTGTGTGTTAAATGTATCCAAAGATCTTATGTTGTCAGTATATAAGTCTAACAATATAGACACAGACGTTTAGCACAAGTCAGTACCATGCAACAACTACTGCACCGACACACTTTATTCAAGCAAATACCCAGTATGTACCTGGCAGATACCTGGAATGCGCCGCTCCTCACCTCTGACAAGCCCCGTTGCATTTGCCTTCCCAGCCTGGGTTCATGCCTGGCTGATGGGCGGCTGATCTGTTAAATGATAATGATTAGGATTTAATAGGCTGCAATGCTTCGCGTGTCTACCAGATGGCATAAATTCATGAATTGTAATGCAGTTTATATATATATATACTGTGCAGTATTGCAGCCAGCGGGAATAAAATGCTTCAATCCCTGCCTGGAAAATACCTCAATGCACTCGGGCAGAAAACAGTCACAAACCTCAATACACCCGGGTATACCCGAATTCGTGGGACTAGCCGAGCTCGAATAAAGTGTGTCGCCAGTGTACATTGATGCATCTTGCAATTATCACTCCAGATGGCTGAACAATATTCTAGTGAGTCAATTCAGACACATTAGACATACAGTAAATGTTCCTCTGAGACAGCTTTTGATAATCAATTGAATGTACTATTTTAAAATCTAAATTTGTTGAGAAAAGTTATAATAGAATGGTCATTATTACAACAGAATCAAAACCTACAAGAGACCTGCACTTTTGGGTAAAACTAAACAAATGATGTCTAAGATTCAAGATAAAAATGATGTATCGTTTTTTTATCACACGGTACAATCAGTCGGCATCACATATTCGTAATATTTTACGCACTCATTGGAAAATACATACATGTGATCCTATCAGAGGCACACACGTCTTCTCTGGTCCTAAAGTATTTTTTTTAGGAAGGCTTCAAATCAGAAAAATGATCTGGCACCAAGTAAACTCAAGAGATTTATTCTGGATACTAATCGAGCTCTCAATTGGCTACCTGTCAAACCCATTGGCAACAATAGATGTGGCAAAACTATTTGTTAAATGTGCCCAGCTTAAAGAAGTTAAGTCCAAGCACAGTGGGAAAACGTATTCCATAAAGGGCTTCATAAATTGTAACACCATTTACACTGTATATATGCTCATTTCTCCATGTGGTCTACAGTATATAGGCCGCACTGTAAGACCTCTAAAAGTTACATACATACATGGAACATTTAAGGAGCATTCAAAATGCCCATGGAGTCTCTAAACATTTTTTTAAAGACACATAATAAAGATCCTACAAATTTGACCATGAACACATCACTGGAGACCTTTAGGTGGTGAGAGATTTGCCAGGCTGTGTAAATAAGAAACTAGATTGATCTTCAATATGAGCACTTTATATCCAGATGGCCTCAATGAAACCCTTGATGTTAGTACTTTCTGGGGAGTATAGATCTTTGTTGAATTTGTTCTCAATAGAAATGTTTTTTACTTTTTACTCTGTTCGCCATATTTTGTATCATTCCATTATATTGCTTTATTTGTCTTTTGTATATTGGTCAACAGATGTACCAGCCTTGTTGAGTGAATACAAGCATACATGTGTGTTCATATTTTTTATATTCCATGCTTTACTTACATATTATAATTATTTTCTTACTATAATTTTATATATATATGTTCGTTAGACGGTATTGTCTATTCGTTTTTGATTATTACGCTCGGCTAACACGGTACAGATACATCTACATCTATATTTATATTTATTTCTTTTTACAATTTTTACAAATTTCAGTATTTTCTCTTTATATGCCACTCCTCAATCCGCCCTCATTATTCTGTTCATTTTCATTCATTTTTGTTCTATTTTACTAATTTTTTCACCTACTGTATCACTTTCAAGTGTTTAGTTTATATACAGTACCATAATAGATTAGATTATACATTGCTACTTTTTATTTGTAGCTTTGCTAAGTTACCACTGCATCAATATGCTTTGGATACATTTGACATACTCATATCTTTTGTATATACTGTACCTCATCTTTCTTAGGTTCTACTTGTGTTTATTGAAATAAGATTTTTATTTTATTTATTTTTTTAAGAAAATGCTAATGGTGATAGCAAGTTCTTTCTGTTTTTTTTTTGTATATTAAAACAAAGAACCCATGATTGCATCTGCATGTTTTCCACATTCCACAAACCTGCCTCATTCACCCAATTGGCATGTCTAACAGTGTTAAATTGCAGAAAATAATTCTGGGTAGTGACATTCAAATGAGCACTGCCCTATAGGATATCATGTTATCAAACAAACCGTATCTAGTCTAACACTATTCAAGCAACGACTGTATCACACATACAGTACACAAACACATCAATTCAACAAGAGAATAGATAGAATTCCATCTCCTAACAGGACAGCTGATCGGCAGCCGAGTGAAGGCTGCCCTCTGTCGAAGCGTATGACGCGAAACGCAGAGGCTGTTTTTCACCCTCCCTCTGTGATGTCATCACTAGTGCCTTCACTTGGCTGCCGATCAGCTGTCCTGCAAGGAGCCGGCATCTCCACCTGCTGCTGTGCTTGTTTGTGGGACATTCCTTGTTAGGAGGTCGGAAGACTACCAGCCGGGCACTGAATCTTGTTGTGATGTTCCAAGCGGGTGTGCTGTTGTATTTGTTACTTGATGTGAGTTTTTAATATTTTGCTATTTCTTTTTTTATCAATGACTTTTATCATTGCGCTCTTTCTTGTTTTCGTTGAACTAAATCTGCCATTACTGTATTTATCTAGGGAATGTCCCTTAGCCAGCTCTTCCTTCTTCCAATGCTATGACCAAATATGGCATCTACATGTATTCTACAGCTTACAAATAATGTCATATCTGATAAGGAACTGCCCATCCTTCAAACAAGGAAAATAACTTTATATTAATCTGAAATGATTACCTCAGCTTATCATCAGTCAATAGCAACTGTCTGTCTCTTGCTGGTCTTTCCCCTGACATCTCAAGACAGCCGTATGGGACTCTCTGTCTATCCATAGATTCTGCTTGTTACAATAAATTAGCCATATTTCCTCTTCTTCCTAAGATATCCTTCCAACAATTGTCTTGTAATCATCACTCACATTCATAATTTTAGGGGGAAATACAATTTCTTACCCTCATCATGCCAATTTTCATGGGCACGTTCTCAAAGAGGGAGAAACATCATCTAACCCAGGGGTGCGCAAAGTTCCTGAGCTGTGCCCCCCTGCCTAGCGGCCCCAGCGCTCACGCTCCCCACCCCTGCCCAAGGTCCCGGCATCAAATGATGCCGTGGGTGATGTGTCACGTCACTTGACCCCGCAGTATAATTTGATGCACATTGCCATGGCAACACATCCCGTCACATGACCCCGCGCCATGGAGACGCGTCTGAAACAAGGTACGTTTTCTTGTTGCAGAGGCCTTGCGCGATCCCCCGGTATTAAATGAAATGCCTGGGGGAAGAGCACGGGGCCTCTGCAACGGCCCGCACCCCTCCAGACAAAACTCCCGCCCCCCCTGGGGGCGCGCCTCCCAGTTTGCGCACCGCTGATCTAACCCACGCATTTTTTGCAGCCCATTAGGAATATCATCTAACCCACATTATTTTTATAGGACAATGTGTACTTAGCCTGACTTACCCTTTTTCATATAGGCCAATAAGTACATAAGTACAAAGCTGATTCTTTTTATCATCACCTGAAGTCCTTCTGTAGGCCTATAAAAATTGTGGGTCAGTTGACTCACATTTTCTGTAGGTTTGATATATTGGCCTATAGCTCCGTCAGAGAACATTACAAAAGTGTTAGGGTCATCTATCTTGGGTATTAATATCTGTACCACCATTTTCTACGTGTGTTTAAAGAATGTTGTGTTCTATCAGGGGTATCAAAGCATGAAAACCACAAAACTAATATACTTGCAATAAAAAACATACGGTAAGCATCTTGGAGACTAATTATATATGAGCCATGTCCACAATAGCTATTCCATGCTTTTATTAGCTACATGGCTACTGTACCTCTGTTCCATAAAAAATAACATCTTGGTAAACGTATCTCACTTGCTGTTTCTGGCAGCAAAACAAGTTAATATAATGTTGCTTACCCAAATCCTTGGCCGTTAAGACGTGCTTTGTTGGCAGTCCAAGAGGAGTACCAGCCTATGTACTGCTCCTGATTGGCACAACTTATCTGGTCTGAACTCACCGCTCCCGATTCAAAACCAAGAGGCTTATGGTACGGACATTCTGGAAGAAAATCATATTTTTATTATTTTCTTCCTAACTTGGATCAGGGCTGTTATGTAGTCATCCCTCATCTGGGGATCCACACCATTCTGTAGTTCTGGGCAGAACATCTACCTGTTAGACGTTATGGCTGCAGGGTTAGTGCATGCTTCAGCAACCAATAAAAAGCTGAGCAGTCATCTATTAGTTACCCCACGGCCATATTTGTAGTCCTGGATGTCATATTTGTAGTTTTTTGTGTCAAAGCTGACACACAAAAAACGACACATCGTGAGAACCGGGGGTCCCTGGATATCGGGGGGACCATAAATGAGCTCCAGAGATTTTTTTTTAAAACATTCTGGGGGTTTGCTGCTTTAAAAGATGTGCTATTTTTTCTCAATTGGATTTCTCTCTTTTTCTCCCTGGAAAGCTCCAGATCTGGAGATAATGTAATCGTTTTTGTCGGTGGGTTCAGGGATAAAAAATTGTCGCCAGCAAGCCATGTCATTAGATCGTAGCAATGTGTTGTAAGCACTGGGTGATTGAAAAGATCTTGGCATTGTCACTAGGCACACCACACCTTGGCAAAAGCCATACTTAGTCGACCGTGTGATTATGAGCCAGGGTAGTATTTATTTCAGATCTTATTCTGTGACACCAGCAAATGAGAATACAAAAGCAGGAGTTGATCAATAAGGCTAAGGCCCCGGTCACGCCGCTGTAACGCTCGCCCGCGATATTGGCGGCGCGTTCAGCCCATTCCCCGGTCTGCAGCTCACTGCAGAAGGAGAGACCGGGGGGGTGTGGCGGGGGAGTGACGGGGGCGCGGCCATGACGTCACCCGGCAGGTTCGCCCTCATTGGCTGAACCGCCGGGGGGCGTGCCTAATCGCTCGACGCGAGTCCTGCTCTCAATTCTCGCGGGCCCGGCGCCATTGAGGGGAGGACTCTCGTCCGTGCAGCGTCCGCCACAGCGGACGCTGTAGTAGGCAGCGGGGGCGAGGCCTAACACACTGTTGACCCGGACAAGCATTGCTTTATTCCCAAAAGTAGAGAAGGACCTGAAGGCCTCTATATATTTTAATATTTTAAAATGAACTTACTTCTTGCTGCCTTTCATATGTATTTTGTAATGAATTAATATTAATTGTAATGTTGATTCAAATATAATTAATGAATAAATATAAGATTTTTTTTAGCATAATAATTTGAAGACTAATTTGGTTTAATCAGTTCTCAATTTTTGTAGCTTTCAATTTATCTGCCCGTTCCACTGAGATGTTTAAAATATGTTTTATTTAGAAATGTCTTTAACTTTGTATCCTAATCATGTACTATCAAATCCACCAGCAGTTTTTAACGTAAAAAAAAATATATCTACATATACATATATATATTTGGGGCCTCCTTAATCTGTGTGTGTGTGTGTGTGTGTGTGTGTGTGTGTGTACAGTGTGCTTATATATCTGTTTCAACCCCACCTCCCTAGTGATGTTCTGTGTAGAATACATATCAATAAAATCTAACATTATTTAAGTAATAATCCCCTCAGACTTTTTTCATTTCACATTGAAAACGAAACTTTCTGCTGCTTAAATTCCGGGCATTATCCAATCAGTAATGACCGGAATTTAAGCAGCAGAAAGTTTCGTTTTCAATGTGTTTATTTCCAGCCAATCAGCTTTCAGAACAGCTGAGACAGGGCAAAAGGATTCGTCAGATTGAAGTAACAGCACTGAGACAGGGTAGGGGATTGGTCAGGACGTATCAGCCATGGGTTGACTCCTCCCCCTTCCGAGCTGACTGAGGTTTTCTGAGCAGATTCAGTTGAATTGGGGGGAAGAGAGTCTGCAAAGCAAATAAGTAAGTGGCTATCTGCAGTTTCTTTGTGGCTGCAGTTTGTGTATGAGTGTGTCAGTAGCAGTGTGTGTGTGCTGTGCTATTGTATATCTGTGTAGAGGTGCTGTGTGTGTGTCAGTGTCAGCATCAGTGTATATTCTGATTGGATAATGCCCGGAATTTTAACCAATCAGAGAGCAGGATTTTCAATAATTCCCTGAATTTTACTGCTTTAGCCTATAATGTTGTTTAATATATGAAGATTGGCCACCAGAGGGAGCAACTGTGTTTTTGTTTCGAGATCAATGAAACCTACTAATAATATGCAGAAAATGAGTATCAGAAACAACAATGACATTTCCACGTTTTTGATTACATTTAAATCCATTTGTTAGATGGATAGCTTGAGATCTATTCTTAAGTAAGGACCACTGCTCTGGAAGCCGTTCATTGCTGTAATTGCTCTTGTTTTTTTGCAACGAATATCTAGGGACAGGTTTTGTTTCCTTTTACTGTAGCATTCTGAAAGTTTTAAGAAGTTATTTCACATGATATTTTGAGACCTCGCACGGATCTTCCACAGGTTTGAGCTTTTTTTTTTTGTATCAAAGGTAAATAAATTATTCAGTTTATATAAAGAAATGTGGCGGAGAAGCTGTGTACAGTATCTATTTCCACTTAGCATTCCAACAGTTACTAACCTTATCCACTGCACTCTCTCACCTGGCATGCAGTCCAGCACAGTCACTCCGGTAGTCCATAATGAGCTGGATCCTCCTTGGCAATCACACTTGCAGGCTTTACTGTGCCACTGTAAAACCCGTAAAAAGAGACAGAACACTGAGCCTGATCTTTCAGTGATGGAGGGTTCAGCAGTACAATCTGCAGTCATTTAAAGATGCTATCAGACATGTTACTGTATCTCACTGGTTTTCTGTGAGTCTCACTGGTTTGCAGTCACATAGACGTTAGTGGAGTTCATAGATAAAAATAGGTCTTTTTCCATTAACATTTCCCTTGGGGGGGGAGGAGGGGGGGTCCAGAAACTCCAAATCTTACTGATGTTGGTCCTTGGAGGTTGACATCTCTGTGCTATCCAATATACATGATAAGAAAAACTGAAGAAAGAGCAAGCTTAAAAACCAACCACCAATTAGTGACTAATAATAATAACATAAAAAGTGTAGCCAGTGACACTATAAGGCAGGGGTGCTCAACTCCAGTCCTTAAGCCTCCCCCCCCCCCCCAAAAAGGTCAGGTTTTCAGGCTATCCCAGCTTCAGCACAGGTGGTTTAATTGAGCGACCTGTGCTGAAGCAGGGACTGATTGAGCCACCTGTCCTGACGCAGGGATATCCTGAAAACCTGACCTGTTGCGGGAGGCGTGAGGACTGGAGTTGAGCACCCCTGCTATAATGGATACAATAAAAATTGCTAATCTAACTTCTCACTTCACATCAATGCAGCTGGCAGGAACATCAATCCCCCAAATAAGTTGAAAAAATGAAAATGTATCAGTCAAAAAAAGGGTCCTCTGGCGAGAAAAGGAATATATATATATATATATATATATATGGTGTAGTATGTTTGAAAAAATAGAGAATTGTGAATAATGGTGGTTATGCAGTCACATTTATATCACTTGATAAAGAGCACATAGGAGTTATAGGTGTATGTTCACTTCGGGATCACCTCGCCTCACCCTCCATCGGTGAACACCTCAGAAAAGAGAATTGCAGTCTTTTGTTTTTAATAATAAAAAGTATAAGACAAGCATTGCACTCACAATAATAATATTCTTTCCAGCATTCAAATGGGATAAAACGCTGTTATCCAGCGAGAGTCAATACTTTCATACACCGCCGTTCTTGTATCCAGCTCGGCTCCACGCTTGCGATGCCGTCACCAAGGACTTGGTTTGACCCTTGTCTCTGTTGTACACTGACGTTCCGTTCACTTTTTGAGTAGTCCCAGATGATAGCCCAATAACACCCAACGCATTTCGCTGGGCAGATTTCAGTACCTCTAGCCCTAACCATATATACCCTACCGAATAGGCTCCTCCTCTAATTACCTATAGCGTTAAAATCAAATGAGGGCTAAGATACTACATGTATAACATTATTAGTACCTTTGCCCTCATTTGGCTTTGACACTGTAACTAATTAGAAGAAGATCCTACTCAGTAGGGTATATTAGGTTAGGGTTAGAGGTACTAAAATTACCCCTGGAGAAGCTGCCCAGCAAAACACATAAGGTGTTATCATCTGGGACTGCCCTAGCAGTGAATGGAACGTCCATGTACAACAGAGACAAGCCAATCCGGGTCCTTGGAGATGTCATCGTCGAATCGCCAAAAAGTGGAACATAGCTCTTTTTGTGCAGAGTGCACAAATTCTATGTTGACCGCCGATATCCCGTCCCTCCTCCCTCCTCCATCCCAGAATGCAGCATTCTGCACATGCTCGGAATCGGGCAGCCCCTTCTGCGCATGCGTGGACTCGGCGCTCCATTCATTCGGAAACATGACTGAAGTCAGGGAACAGTACCGCCGTATTGACGGAACGCTGAGCAGCAGAATGCCGATAAGTGGGGCCCTACTGTACTTGAAAGATTATTATTTTTGTGAGTGGAATACTTTTTTATATCGTATTGGCCCGAATATAGTGCGACTTTGCACATAATAAGACCCCCTACAGTTTTGAAGGTGTTATACAGTGAGGGGGGGGGGAAGGTCTCGAATATACCTCAAGGCTTTTTTTCCCCTCATGCGCCTTGTCTAGGGGTGCTGGTCAGGGTCTGTGTGAGTTGTGTAAGTCAGGGTCTGTGTGTGTGTGAGTTGTGTAGGTCAGGGTCTGTGTGTGTGAGTTGTGTAGGTCAGGGTCTACTCAACTCACACACACAGATCCTGACCTACACAACTCACACATACCCTGACCTACACAACTTACACACACTGACCCTGACCAGCACAGCTCACACACACAGACCTGACCTGCACAGCTCACACACACAGGCCCTGACCTGCACAGCTCACACACACAGGCCCTTACCTGCAGAGCTCACACACACAGACTCTGACCAGCACAGCTCACACACACAGGCCCTTACCTGCACGGCTCACACACACATTCTCTCTCTCTCTCCCCCTTGTCTCTCTCTCTCCCCCTTGTCTCTCTCTCTCCCTCTTGTCCCTCTCTCTCTCTCCCTTCACTCTCTTTCTCTCTCTCCCTTCTCTCTCTCTCCCCCGTCTCTCTCTCGCTCTGCCCCGTCTCTCTCTCTCTCTCCCCCGTCTCTCTCTCTCCCCCCCCCACCCTCTCTCCCCCCCCCCCCCCTCTCTCCTCCCCCCTTTCACCCTCTCTCCTCACCCCCTCCACCCTCTCTCCCTCCCCCCTCCGTGAGAGAGAAGATGTTGCTAAAAAAAAAAATGAATCCCACCACGGTTTCAAACTCTCCATACTTCTTTGATGTGTCTGAAGCTTCTGAATTATCTTTGCATTTAGGGTCCATGTTTCACATCCACACGTGAGCATGGGCAGGATACACAGGTCAAACACTTTCCTGTTGAGGCACAGTGGAAGGTTCCCTTGTAAGATTGTCTTGTTTCTTCCAAATGTGCTCCATCCCTTCTTCCTTCTCCTATTGATTTAATTTAAAAGATCCCCATCTATTGATGCATGCTGGCCAAGGTAGACACAGTCTTCAACTTCTAGCTCTCTTCAATTTATTTTGATCTTTGTAGAGTTGACACATTTATTGAACATCACTTTGGTCTTGCTGAAATTCATATGGACGGCCACCTTCTTACTTTCCACTTTCTTCAGTGAGTTTTCTGATTTCTTTCTGGAGGTCTTCTGGCACTTGTGGCAAAATTAACAGTCACCTGCAAATCATAGGTGACTCAAGTATTCACCGTTGATTTTGATTCCATTTTCTTCCCAATTGAAGATCCTGAACAATTCTTCAAGTGAAAAGCTTCGGGGTGACGTGTTGTCTCCCTGTTGCAAACCCTTACTTATCCCTAACCCCACTTCATGTAATCTGATGGTTGATTTGGCATTCTCGGAAATGTTCCTTATAGTATCAATGTACGTTTCTTTAATGCTTTGTCTTTGTGTCATGGGAGATCAGGTTCTACAACACCTTTTTATAACCGTGATCATTTGATTGAGCAAAACAAGATGGTAAAATAAATGGTAATTTATTTCTTATATCAGACGAACACACAATGTTACACAATTCAAGATTAACACACTTACTGGGGATGGGGCTAACGAATAAATACATTTCCGGAACGAAATTCCTTCAGATCACCTTTTTAGAGCACTTTCCAATGACCGGTAGTTACTCACAAAAAGTCCTGGACATCTGTTACTTCGCCGCTGTTGGTGTGACGCTTGTAATTTGCTTAGAATCTTGGAAAACTTGAAAAACTGACAAATCTGAGCTGTGTCAGAGTTTTTAAAACCTCTCGTATATCTTCCCAGAAACCCTGCAGCCCAATCAAAAAACTTTAACAACTTTCCGAGCAACCAATCTGAGACAATCAGACAGGGTTTCCCACCCCTGAGTTTTTCCAGGGGCAGGTGAAATATCCCTCTCTGCCCCTCGCCCCCCACGGTGCGAGGCTCCACAGAGTCTACATCTTGGGCAACGGGTGTGATGTTGCCTTGTGTCAGGCCAGGATATGGGTGCTCCAGAATAATGGCGGGGCCCCATCTGGCCTAACACCTAGGCATCTCTGAGCCCTTTCAAGTATGGCCCTGGGACAGACACAGCGGCGCCAAGCCTGGTAGCCATCTGTGCCTTCCGGAATCCATGACTTAGAAAGCCCTCAGCTCATATACATGTAGCCCCGGTCTCTTTTCAACTCCAGAGACCCCCTTCGTAGCATGCCGAGTGGTCGCGGGTGCAGCTGGAGGTAGCGAGGAACCCGCCGGCACATGGCAAAGGTGGGGGCCGGAGCAGGGAGCGCTCCGAGTCCCTGGAGTCCCGGCGGCGCACCCGGCTAGCGGGGGCCGCCATTACAGATGCGTGCGCATGCGCAGTGATCGCGCATGCGCAGTGATCGCGCATGCGCAGACTAAGCTAGGGAGCTGCGGCGGCCATTAGGGAGTCGCGCATGCGCAGTAGAAGTGCGCACGCGGCCCCAATGTTATAGAGGCCTCCATGGGACTACTGTTCCCATGAGGCATAGGGAGGGATACAACAGGTGTCCCAGAGTGACCAATAAGGGCCAAGGATTCCAGAGAGGGGAGAAAGAGATACTTTTCGCGGGCTTAGGAACGGGAGTTGGAGCTGGGAGCAGGAAGGGGAAGGAAGGGTGTAGGCAGCAAGTGGCTCCTGCACCAGGTCAGGTAATCCCCAGGTCCCAGGCAGGCCCCAATCCCCATTAGGGTAGTGGGTAGGTTCTGAGGGAAGGCCCCTAAGGTAGGGACCCTGCCCTTAAGTGTGTGTGTGTGTGTGTGTGTGGAGTCTTGTCAATGACACAGCTGTCAGTGCTGTGTGCACTGACAAGAAGGACACAGGGTTGTGTGCAGTGCAGCTGCAGCAGTTAAGTAGGTTGAGCTAGTTAGAGGGGACCCGGAAGGTAAAGGAAGAGGTAGTGTGGGTGCAGGGGGTCAGTGACCCGCCTGCATATGACAGTTCTTCCCCGCAGGCCCCTAGGAGAATCCCTGAAGTCATCATAGGTTGCAGTGCTGCAGGGAAGCCCTATAGTGATAGGAACGCCATTCAACTTACTGTGTAGAGGGACAAAGGTACAGAGTTGCGGTTGTGGCGAGTCGTTTCGGACCAGACGGATGGACATTGCGACACCGGAGGCAGGCCGCTGATTCGTCTAATCCTTTGCGAAGCTGTTACCGGTCACCGCCGTGACCGGAAGGTATTATTTACATCAAGTGCACCAACACCGGTCAACAGGCGCTGACCCCGCCTTAGGTATAACTCTTTGGGGACACTAGTGAAGTGGCCAAGGAACTGAGCCTGTACTAATACATTACCATACATGGACACGGTGTGTGGGGCACGCGGTGGCAGGACAGAGACAGTACTCTTTGGGAGCGTGGCCGAGCCACTACCGTTATAGTATAAGGTTATATGTTATGTGTTAGGTGTTATTGCTATGATAAAGTGATAAGGTTATTATTGCACACAGTAAAACTGGTTTCAAGCAAAGGTGTTGTTATGTTTCTTGCCCAGGGGAATCTCACATAACGGGGATCTTGGGTAAGTGGAGGCGCTGCGCTAATAAGTGTTACCCAAGGCTCCCAGCTAGCGGAGGTTCAGATCTCCTGGAGCCACAGGTGCGTGCAGTTACCCGTAGTCTCTTTAGAGCGTTCAGAAAAAGGGCTACATACAGGTCAGCAATATCTATATATATTAAACTATTCCTGTTTAATAAAAGATGTGGTGTCCTGTCTTCTGCATGCAAAAAGTTATGAGTTCTTATTCTGGTGTCAGGAATGGAGTGAGTGTAAATATTCCCAAAAATCACTAGCTTCATTCCTGGCACACATGAGCAAACACTTTTAAACTTTTTAAAACACTGCAAATCTGCTCAGCTTCATAACCTTAGCGTGAGCAACTTCCTGAACCCCTACTCTAGGCTCAGGATACCTGGGCATGTATGTGGGTACCTCTGTTATACTGGGGGAGCCCCTTGCTATACTAAAGACTCCGTGGATACCTGCAGATATATTTTAACCCCTTCATACCCATTTACCTTGTCTGGAAGATGCTGCAGCAGGAACTCTGGTGGTGAGTCGTAAGAGTGTTTTCAGGGTACGAGGTTGGCGGAGTAATGCGCTTAGCTGTATCCGAGGATATCACTCAATCTCCGGATACAACTCTTGGGTTATTCCATTACCCGGAACCCCGCTACATAGACACATTCTGCAAAGACTTTCTCCGCCAAACCCACCCTGAAACTACCTACAGCATAGAAATCTCCCGATCCCAGCATCCCAGTAAAGGCAAAAAGTCACAGAAATCTTTAATGTTGCAGAATTAGTATACAGTTGCAGTAATACATTCTCGACATCTCGGTCCCAGAGCTGACACTAAGACCCTAACACATGGGTCAGGGTTAACCAAGTGGACTTGACCATTATTATAAGCCTGGTTAACCCCTTCACCATCACACTTTGTGCCTTTAAAACTGCTGAGGTGTAGACAGAATTCATGCTTTTTCATAATCTGAATCCTAAACGGAATGGTAGATAATATTCATTACTTTGGGAAATCACTTCTTGTACAACGTGGATGTGGTCCATTGTGTTGTATTAACTGCAAAGTCCCGCTTGTTCTGTAGCCTGGGCAAAGTCCAGGGTCTCTTGCTGCCGATTAGTAAACATCTTTGTAAAAATCTTGTAAGTGATTGGCGATAGACAGATTGTCTGAGGATAACTGGCCCTGTTCCATTGTTATGACAGTTTCATGTTCTTCAAGCAGCATTTAAAGAGTTTTGCAAGGATTTCCCCTACTTTGCCACTTGTTCTGAAAGGACGCATGGTACATCATTGGCGGTTTCTTGTTTCTCTTCCTCTGATGTGTTATACCCTGTGTTATCAGTGTTCTTGTGCAATTTAATGTAGAAGTCCCCCGCCTGCTTTGTGATAAGTGCACAGTCTTTTATTTTTGATCCATTGTCTTGCTTGGGTGTAATTATTTGATTCTCCCCAATCATAAGTCACTGCTTCATGTTCTTTAGGCTTCTGTTATCTTCAATAGTCTTCTTCACCATATCACAGTTATATTTTTGGACATTTTCAGTTATACGTTTGAGGATCATCTTGCACAGCACGGCTTAATCAATTCTCAGGATTGCGTAATTTCTTGTCATGTCCTACATAATTGCTTTGTATCAGATATTTTATTATCCTGTTTCTTGTTAGAGAGTTACTCCAGTTTTTTCTGCGCTTTCAACTACAATGTTCAGAAGTTCTTCATTATCATTTGTTAAAGTGTCTCCATGCATTTCGAGCAAGCTGAAGCGATTTTTCAGTTCTAGTGGAAATTCTCTGCCATTATTCATGTGGTTATTGATGTTGATTGTTTTGTCTTCTTTTCAATCAATTTTCGTATTTCCATCTTTGCATAATTTGCAGTGAACCAATCGGTGATCACTCTTGTGTCAAAATGGTTAAGGGCTGTGCAGTCTTCAATCGCGTCTTTCTTGTTTGCCAGCTACAGTATAGTCAATTTAATCTTTCATTCCATTGGATCCACTCCATTTTCTAACTGGATTCTTCTTGAAGAATGAATTCATGATGTAGTTGTCACATTCTGCAAATTGTACCCATGTATCACCACATTCATTCCGTTTACTGTAACCCTGTACCAACTGATGCTTCTTCTTTCAGATGGGTATCAATCTCTGCATTGAAATCTCCCATAATGATGTGGAGGTGATAATTGCCTTTGTTAAGGTGGTTGATTTCCATTACCACTTCATTATCTGTGTGACTTGATGTTGGAGCATACACTTGGATTATTTGAAGCCTGTAACTCTTTGTCAACTAAATTACGATTCTAGCTGCTTTTTCCAATGAGCGAGTGCGTGTGTGTGTGTGTGTATACAAACGTACAGAAAAGTACCGGCGTTGAACTGACAGCAGTATCTTGTCTGTGCGCACTTAGTAAAACAAAGTAATACACAATAATACAAACTAAGCACTCGCAGGTCTTGATTGGTGAAAAAGTTTAATGAAAAAAATGATGTTTCGGTTCTAACAAGACCCTTATTCAAGGCCAGGGTGGGCAACAGAAATCTTAGGGCCCAAGACAAATGAAAGGAGCAGGGCCACCCCCCTCATTAACTCTCCTACCTAGGGGCACACAGTGGGTCTCTGAGGAGATATGGGCTGGGGGGTATGGCATTCACATTGTGTGGACAACAGTACTTTTTAAGTACAGTATGTTTTTATTTACATGCTCAATGTTTCAGTCCCAGGATGGACCTAAGACTGTTGATTATGTAAATAAAACATACTTAACGTTCCCCCAATTTGTTTTTTAATCCCCTTCTTTACCAGGATGGGAACCAGGTGAACCTCCTAAGTGCATTCTGGTCCCCTTCAGAGAAATCAAAATGATGGTTTAAATCGTCTGCTTCATGCAGGCCGATAGGAAGCCACAAGGTCATTGATTGCGACTTCCTATTGGCCAGCGTGACAAAAGGGTTTTTTAAACCAGGAAGTACCCGTATGTATCTCGCAAACCAGGAGATCACTGGGGATGAAAATAGAGTAGCTCCTGGGACCCCTTGGATTCTATTCTAGTAAAAAAAAGATGCTAAAGTTTTACCCTTACTCAAAAACATCAAGCTTGACTATACCTGTCTCTCTAATTATCACCCTGCCTCCCTCCTTCCTTTTGCCTCTAGCCTCCTTGAACGCCTTGTGTTCTCTTGCTTGCTCCCTTTTCTCACCACCTACTCTCTTCTAGACCCTCTACAATCTAGCGTCTGCACTGCTCACTCCACTGAAACAGCCCTCACTAATGACCTCCATTCTGCAAAAGAGAGAGGTCATTACACTTTGCTCATATTACTCGACCGCTCTGCAGCCTTTGTTACTGTGGACCAGCCTTTTCTACTTCACGTTCTCCATACTCTTGGTTTCCATAACAGAGCTGTAACCTGTATTTCCTCTTGCCTCTCCCATCGTACATTGTGTCTCCTTTGCCAACACCTCCTCCTCTTTTGATCTCTCTCTCTGTGGGTGTACCCAGGGCTCTGTCCTGGGACCTCTTTTCTCTGTAAACACTCTCTCTAGGTAACCTTATGTCTCCTCTCTCACATTCACAATGTAGCTAAAACCTGTCGTTTTTACCTCTGTAACCTTGCAAAGATACACTCTTTTCTCTGTCTCTCTGCTGCTAAAACTCTAATGCAGATCCTCATTCTCTCCCGTCTTGACTATTGTAACCTTCTACTGTCTGGCCTTCCTGTCTCCCCTACAATCTATCCTTAACGTTGCTGCCTGAATTACTTTACTCTCTCCTAAATCTGTCTCTGCATCTGTGCTGAAATCCCTATCTTGGCTTCCTATCAAATCTCGTATCACTTACAATATTCTCCTCATCTCTTTTAAGGCTGTACACTATCCTGTCCCTCCTTACATCTCATCCCTAGTTTCTCTCTATACACCTGCCCAACTCATTCTGCTCAAGGATGTCTTCTGTCTACCCCTTTTGTATCTAAAGCCCTCTCCATCCTAAAACCTATCACTCACTGCCCCACACCTCTGGAATGTCCTTCCCCTCAATATCCGACTGGAAACCTTTCTCTCTTCACCTTTAAGACCTTAAAGCCCACCTCTTTAACATAGCATATGGGAAGCTTCGCTGGCTAATACTATACATTTCAGAGGCACTGACCTTGACCCCTTGCAGACATACTTACCATAACACCCCCCTACTGTCTCTGTATTTTCTCCCTAATTACCACTTAGATTGTAAGCTCTTCGGGGCAGGTATTCCTTTTTCTATTGTTACTGTCATGTCTGAAGCGCTTGTGTCCATTATGTGTTATAGTATTATGTCACATGTATTACCTCTGTGAAGCGCTATGTACATAAATGGCGCTAAATAACTAAAGATATACATACATATGAATTAGTTATACTTGTATAATATTTTGGTAGTTATTTATTTTATTCCACTCTGTAGCTGGTGGATCGTTTCTCTTATGCTCTCCGTTTGCTCGTTCAGCAGAGTATTCTGCCAAATTCATTCATTATTATTGCACTTACCTCATTTGGAGTCAATGCTGGGACAGTGGAATGGTGAATGATATCCAGCACCGGTTAAAGGAATAAAGACACATACATTAGTAATTATTTTAAACAAAATAAACAATCTCTGTTACTAACAGCAGGTTTTGTATTGAATACTAAAACATTTCAGATACTAAAAATATGTTTTCATGTCTCCAGTGAAGGAGGAGCCAGCAGCATAATGATTTTCTTTAGCACGAATAATGCAGTCCCACTTAGAGACTATACTGTAGAAGTGAAAGTCTAAGATGAAGGACGGTCACAAGCCACGTCAAAATATCGTGATCTAACATGATGCTGTCACCAACGTGGCATTCAATAGCTCTGCACACTTACAATCAGGGTTTCTATTTTCCAGGTACATTGTTAGGATATAAATAGGAAATGTCTTTCATGCATTTCATTGTCCTATTGATGGGCAGACTAAAAATAGGCTTTATGGAGTCTGTCAAGTGCATAGGGAATACAATTGCTCAAAAATGAGTTTTCTGTACAAAGTAAGAAAGCTCTGTTCTTCTTTTTTTGTTATGCAGGCCAGTGACACACAAGTGTGACAGATTGGAGCTCTTATATATGTTAACACCAGACCTTTTGTGGATGTGTCATTCTCCACATCTGCTGGTGAAGCATCTTCCCCCGGCTTAGCACCTCCAGCAGCTGTGGGATAAATTAAATATAGTGTTAGCTGAACTATTACATGGGAACCATTAAGGAAAAAGCAACCATGGGGAATTTCCATAGTCTCCTATTTAGCAGGAACATTACTGTGTTTCTGTGGCCAGCACCTAATCAAAACAACTTGTCTAATTGTATCTATTGCTGCTCTTGAATAAGAACTGGAACAATAGTCTCTAAAGAAGTGCGCCAGCAACACACACATATAAAGATTACAAATTGCTCACTAACACCTGTGGCTGCAGATACGACCATCTAATGTCATGGAGAGAGCAGCAGTGTCATGGAAAACAGCATAACATACGTCTGTCCTATTTTGGAAGTATTCCTGTATTTTGTCTTTAGTACAGCACAATACCCAAACCTGCACTGCATAAAACCCTTATGCAGTCTAAATTGCCTGCTATTGGTTGCTGTGTGTCTCAGGGTAACCAATCACTTTTCAGACCAAGGCCCATAATTACTAGGCGGTACTATTCCATACATCACCATCAAGAGAATAGCGCCATAAAATTATTGAACAGTTGCTTATGTAACGGTATTTCTGGCCCGGCCTGACCCACCCAATCTCACATTGGCCCCTGTGGTCTAACCGGACCCCATTACAGTGTGGATATGTCATATGGTGCACCTGCTGGCTACAGGACTCCTGAGTCTCCCGCATGATGGTGTGTGGGGAGAACCCGTCAGACAGGCAGCTGAGGTAGTGTGCTGAGTCTCACCTAGTTCCAGTGCAGCGCCTCCACCTCACCAGGGTCCCTGCGTCCGCATGGGGATGATCCTGGCGAGGAACTCCTCCGTGGTGCTCCTCTCTGTACACTCATTCCAGATAGATACACGAGAGGGTTTCTGGCTGAACTCATCTTTATTGACACGGCAGGGCAACTGCCCTCCACAAGGAGTATCTTCAGCCGCTCATCTCGCCAGTGCTCCCTTTAGTTAGGTATGTCACCCAGATCAGGGATTCACTATTCCCGCAGGAATCACTGTCCTGTGTCCGGTCCCTGGACACAGCCTCCCATGGAGTTACTACAACATAACTGACACTCTGATAGAACTTTAACTCCTTCCTCAGCTCTGACAAGAGCTTTCCAGCAACACTCAGCAACCAACTACTTTGCAACTCCACATCAACTAACTTTAGAACACAGTGCTGTGCCTTATGTAAGCTTCTGAGGCTGACACATCTCTGACATCACTAACCATGGAGTCAGAGCATGTGACCAGTCCCAGCCATACACAGAGCACCCCACCAGGGTGTGAGGGGAAACCTCCATAATTACTGCTGGCATGCCCACACTTACCAGGCCTTACTGCCAACAGGAGAGATGACTGTAGGCATTTTACATGACCGCTACACTTACAAGGTACATAACAAAGTGCTTTTACTATATTACATCTCAAATAAATGTTGCTATGTTAAACAAGGTAACATGTAAATTACCTTCTCGTGAATGCAGTTATCCGGTTATTTATTAATGACCCCCCCGCACCACCCCCTCCACCCCTTTTGATGAAATAATATTTCCCAATTGCCTTATCCTGAGCCTGGACAAGATACACTACACTGCATTAAAAAGTCCATCGTGAAGTATTCCTCATGTTTTCCTAATAACCAATCTGCTATTGTAACCTGTATATTCTGGTTGTTTGCAGTACAAAACAGCAGCTTAGAGGAGACCAAAATAAATACAAGGTAATTTAAATTCCCGTAGGCTACTACACTGACTTATACTAAGTAGATTGTAACCATTAACTCCTTGCTTTCCCAAACATACATTTCCTTCAGAAGCTGCCATGCAGTCTGTGCACAAAAATCTCATCCTGTAGACGTTAGTGACATTTTGCATCAGGTACACAAAACATGTTAATATTTTATGTTATGTCTATTCTTATACGGTGTATATATTGTTTTTATCTGTGCAGTATCCAAAGTACAACATTATAAGGCATAGAAATGGAAGACATATATTGTATACTGTGTATCTTATGTTAGAATAAGTGTAATACGAGTGTAGAGAACGGATCATGTGGATTTCTACAAGGAACTGATCTTTATATGATACAATTCCTGTGACACCGTGGAAACTGAAATGAAATACCTTGTTACTATGATATGACATTTTATATTTATATTTGAATTTACCATCAGAGAGCTATGTGAATAACAGCATTTGTAAATCTAATTTCTTATTTTTCAATGTACTGCAAAATCTTTTATGAAGAAGAGACTGAGTTTAAACTCACAAATCTGCCAATATTAAGCGTTTTTCCCCTCTAAATTTGCTGGGAGACATATTAGATTGGAACTTCCATCTATGGCAAAATGTGTCCTTGTCACTTAGGCCGCGCCTATAGTACCGGCGACGGGACGGGTGACGTCACCCGTCGCCGCTAGCGAAAGTTATATTTCTCTTTGCGGCGGCGTTGCGGGCTTCCGGGCATTTGATTTGTTCAGGGGCTGTGACATGAGGCGACAGCCCTTGAAAAATAAAATATTCCCGGCTTCCAAAATCCGCGACGCGACGTCGCTCCGTCGCATTGCCGCCGTTGCGCTTACAATAAGCGCACGCGGCGGCAATGTATTTGTTTTTGGGCGGCGTCGCCCGTCCCGAGCACTATAGGCGCAGCCTTACTCAGGCCTGTTCAGCTACACATTCCTTAAATGACCAACTCACTCCCTCACTCACTCCCTCACTCACTCCCTCACTCACTCCCTCACTCACTGTGCTTCTTTTATTTGTTTATTTATTTATTTATATTTAGAAAAAAAGGCTAGGGAACACTGATGTGAGGATGGGACCAGGGGGTGGATGGGACGGAGGATATTGTTTGGACACGCACAATAATATACACATTTATTCACATTTCAAAATCCTTTTGTATCTATGTTATTATTTTTGTAAATAATAATGATTACATTTGTAATTGTTTAATAAAACATTTGCGTTCCACAGCGTTCACCCTGGGAAAAAAAAAAGCCCATCTACTTACTTTCACACGGATGCATACTGTCAGGTGCCATATTATCTGGCCAGTCATGCTGGGAAATGTGGCCAAATATTGTTGACCATAAACTGGGTGCTCCCCAGGTACAAAAAAAAGCAGACCAGATTACTGTTTTAATGATACGATCTATAATTATGGGTTGGAAATCCAGAACTCTGCCTTGTCAAACGTCCGACATATACTGTATGAGATTTCCCCATAGCTTCTGTGAATGCATTTATATTAGCTCTAGAGAGGCAAATACACTTTTTTGTTGCACATCTAGCTATCTGTGTTTTTTTGAGCCCTCGTGGTTTTCATGTAGAAGCTGAACAGTAATAACGTACTATGAATAAAGATCCTCTTACCTTCAAACCAAAAGAGAGCAGTCAGTAGGATATTTCCTCTATGGAGATGCATGTCTCCTTGTCTTTATCTTTCAAGATCTCCCTAGTGTACTGCACCACTCTTAATGGGAATGGGATTAATTTAAGCCTTGTCTCATTAAGCACCTTATGCTTACTCTGGTAGCATTTTATCATCAGGCCATTAAGCATCACAGCAATTCAATGAGGAACCTTATAATAATACAACACTTTACAATGACACAGACGTTGAGTTCAGATAAGAGATTCATTGCAGAGAATTGTAATGCTATCGCATGAAAATAATAAACCACACACAGAATGAGTTCTATTCTCACCGTGTCCTGTGACATTCTTCCTAAACTGATTTAATCTCCTGCACTTTTTAATATTATCTTTTTTCTATAGATGGATGTTACCAAAAGAACGAGGAACCAAAAGTTCCACACAGTCTTATCACAATAAGAATAGACACATATTTGTGACTGTGGGAACATTGGAATGGTAAAGAATTTAAAAAAAAATAGCCCGGTTATTTTAATAATGACCAGTGTCTACATTTAACAAATCAAACAATAGCTAACAATTATTTATATGATTCTAAATGAGCTACGGAAGAAGGGAAACGGAACAGGGCACTTCGGATTTAAATGAAATTTCGATGAAATTATCGGCATATCTCTATCTCTATAGGTATCTCTCTGAGTAACTCTATATTAGGGCTATTAATCACACATTTTCGATACCTTTCTCACTTTGAATGGCCATTTAGGTTTTTTTTTTAATGGCTATATTTTATTAACACATAGAAACACTTTTTGTCTAAAGCACTTCTCCCCTTTATGTGTTATTTATATTATTGGTCACGTATATTACGGCTGTGAAGCGCTATGTACATTAATGGCGCTATATAAATAAAGACATACATACACACAACCCCCGAAATACACACATGCTGCCCCACCAAATACACACACACACTACCACCCCCAAAATACACACACACTACCCCCCAAAAACAGACACACACTACCCCCCCAAATACACACACTACCCCCTCCCCCCCCCAAATACATACATATACACACATACTTGCATTGGGCCTGCCTCTCTCCCTCACTGACCTGACGGTGGCTATGGTGGGGGCCCGACCGGTGCAGGTCAGGACTCTTGTTGCTGACAGGCCCAGCTCTCCTCCTGCACTGTCCCACACCGGGCTTCTCTGTGATGTCGACGTGCCCCGGAACCGGCGGCGCGCACCGGCACGAGAGAATCCGGGGTGGGACAGTGTAGGAGACAGGCCAGCAGCAGGGGAGATGCCCAACGCCATCAAGAGGCTCGGCTCCAGCGCCCGGCAGCTATCGGCAGCACAGTGAGGGAGAGAGGCAGCATCGTGGGAGCAGCAACCTGCGGACAAGAGCTGCATGTAGGTGCAGAAAGAGCGGCATGCGGCTTGGGAGCAGCAGGTTGCCGACCCCTGACCTAAACTATCCACAAAATTCCGGGGATTTGAACTGTTCCGGAACCTTCTTCATCCCGATTTTTAAAGGAGCCCCACTTCAATAGTTGTGACCATCATTTTTACCTAGAATTACTGCTTGTGTTTGGTCTCTTTTATAACCTTAACTGTTTTCTTCTTTTTTCCTTTTGTAACTGAAGTGCTTTGAGTCCCATTGGGAGAAATGCACTATATAAAAAAATGTTATTATTACAAATAAAAGATTTTGTTAAAAGCTGATAAAAAAGGTTTATTAGTACAAAGTACAACTAGAAATACGTTTCCTTTTTGTTCGGAGAGTCGAGGATTGTTTATTTAATATTATTTCAAGCTTTGTGGATTGCAGCAAATTAATTTCACACACGCCGAGTCACTTTATCAAAAACAGTAACAAGGAATAAAACACAACAGGACAAAGCTCAATTTATAAAAAGATCAACCCTTTTGAATACATTACACCCACACAGTATTCTAGTTAATTACTACCCAATTTTACTATATCTTTTGTGCAAACACAATTCTTAGAAATAATCAAAAATGCCATCTATGTGTTTTGCACAGGTTAGTTTACACTACCTTACGTTTAAACTGCAACACAATTAATGTAATATTGTATATTTTTTTCATTATTGGCTTTCACTTGTATTATATCTTTTTATTCCTTAGCATTTCTTGTGGTTCACATAATGGATCCCTGTAGATCCTTTTGTTAATATTATGTAAAATGCTAAGGTGACATCTATCTATCCGATTTCTCAGTGTAACCCTTATTCCCTCCCCCAATCTCACATAGGGTCTCCTAGGGAATATACTGCTCCGGCTACATGTCTTAGGGTGGTGCATACCTGCTGGCAACAGGGGACCGTGAGTCTCCCGCATGATGGTATAGGGGATGGACAGGACTGGCTTCTGGGCATGGGGTGGTGCCTCAATCTCACTTACTGGTGCAGCGCCTCCATCTCGTGCAGCCCCCAGCTGTATGGGGTGAAGTATCTGCAAAAGAATGATGCTCCCCTCCTCCCAATATACTCCAATCTCAGGCAGGAGTTATAGGTAAAAGTGCAGTGTCACTTTATTTGGTCTCTTCTTCTATTCAGCAGCCAGATCATACAGCAGACTGTCTCCCTCAGGATGTCCCTGAACACAACTCCCAGCCATGGACACCGAGAGGAGTTCCAGCTCCTCCCCTATCCTCTGGTAGGATAGGAGGTATATGGTATATCCTCACTCCACGTAGGGAGGCCTCAAGCCTGCCAGAGCCCTGGCAGCTTGGTCTGGATAACCTTGCCCCTCTCACGGTAGGGACAGACTGACTAAATTGGAAGTGACAGTGCATAAGCAAGCTCCAGCAGACACCACCCCTGTGTCTCTAATTGGACACAGAGCCTTATGACACTGCGTTCACTGACTCACTGCACTGCATGAAGTTGGGAAAACCCATGATTGCTCCTGGCAAACCTGTTCTTTCGCAGGTATTACTGCCAGGAGGAGGGCAGACCTATAGCCCAAACAACACAGGGCTACATCAGTATGTCACATGACTAAGGTGACCAGGTGTACCGGTTTGACCAGGGCAGTACCAGGTTTAGAGCGCTTGTCCCGGTGTCTCGAAACGCAAATTTGTACCGGCTTTTACATTTCTCTAGGCCTAGAGGGTCAGGAGCGGCAATTTCAAAACCGGTACAAGTGAGACGTTTTAGTACTTAAAGGTCCCGGCAGGGCCACCAACTGGATAGGGAGAGCTCTCCGAGCTGTGGGACAGCCTTTACCCCAAAGTTCGTGTGCCGGAGGTGGGCCGCCCCGGATGTCGGGTGGGGAATCTGCCCGTGGGACAGACGCAGCACTTGTGTGGGTGGGTGTTTTGGCACTTGTGGGACATACCTGCATTTCAATGAGCTGCAGCAGGAGCTGGGCTCCGCTCGGGACTCTGGCCCGGGTACCAGCAATGCGCATTGGGGTTTCTCCCATCTCTGTAAAACCGCTCTGCATCCGTCTGACCTGCAGGGCCCTGTGACCTTCACCAGGTATGTAACCATCCCGGCTAAAGCTCCCATTTATACAGCACTGCCAATAAAGTGCATGGACTTTCTGATGGCTTCTGGGATCTTGCAGTCGGTTCAAGATGGATTATAGCCGTCACTCCAGGGGACTTGGTTTAAACGTGAAAGTTTATTGTGAGATTTGGATCCACCATGATTTTGCAGTCGGTGACACTTGTAAGCGCCCACCGTACATGTATTTGTGATACTACTATACAAAAGCTTGCAGATGAATTCCTCAAACGGTTAATGAAGTACATGTTTCAAAAATAATGATGTAGCATTTTTGCAATATGGTCATGTAGCCAGGTCCCCCTCGCGTGTAGTCAGGTTCCCCCCCCCTCGCGCACTCACCCCCTCCTTCCCAGTTGCGAGCGCGCGTGTGGATCGGGCTGGAGCGGAAGCATAGTGATCCCTGGTAGCTAGGGACGCGAGCGGCGAGCAGGCCGGTTGCCGGGGACGCGATCGGGCCGTCGCTAAGGCCGCGATCGCGTTGCCACCGGCCCGGCGGCTCGGGAAGCAGGGCGCCGCATACACAGGGCTGTTGCGCATGCGCAATGGCAGTGCACAGCGCGGGAGGCTCAGACAGCTCGCGCATGCGCGAGAATAGACTGCCAGCCCCCAGGGTGCTTAGGGGCAGAGACACCTGACGCCAGGGAGCCAATCAGAAGGCCGGATTCCCCTGCTCCCAGTTAGATACATTTCGCGGGGTTTTGCAGCTACGCAGGCACTCAGGATCCGGACCAGCTAGGGGTAAGAGGTGGATGCAGGGGTCAGTGACCCTCTGCATAGGCCAGCAGCCCCCAAGGTCCCAGTTAGGTCCTGAGTCACCTAATAGCTTGTGGAGCTTAGGGACAGGCCCTAGATAGGGACACTGCCCCATTATTAGGTCAAGTAGTCAGGGACACAGAGCGGAAGCCGTGCGGCCCTGCGAGGTGGGTTCTGGGCTCAGAACACCACCAAAGACTCTAACACCAGGAGAGACATTGTTCGCTCTGGACTTTCAACCCACGCGGTGTGGAGGACAACGTCGGATCGTGCGGATTGATATCGCGGTACCCGTGGCTGGAGCCCGGGCAGGTAACCTGCAACTCACGTGCACCAACCAGGCCTATCACCAAACATAGTGGCTGCGCAGTCACACATACACATGTACAGTGATATTTGACTCTGGGAGTACGAGACATTTGGGTGGGGGTTACTGGACACAGGGTGGGGTCACATTGTGGGTGGTAGCGTCCGCCGTGACGCCTAGAGGTGATAGCGTCCGCAGTTGACGCCTAGAGGTGGGTAGAGCGTCCGCCGTATGACGCCCTAGAGGTGATAGCGTCCGCCGTGACGCCTAGAGGTGGTAGCGTCCGCCGTGACGCCTAGTGTGGTTAGTGTCCGCCGTGACACCCAGTGTGGTTAGCGCCCGCCGTGGCGCATGATGATGTTACGATGTTATTGAGTGATATATGTGTTTCCATGCAGTAAAGCCAGTCCTGTTTTATATTCGTTCGTGTTGTGTGGTTGTTTCCTGTGAGGGCCTCCTCCCACTCCGTTGGGATCCCTCCCAGGTGGAGGCGTTGCACCTAGAGATGTATGATATGTATGTACCCCAGGTTCCCCAAGCGGAGGCTTAGGCTCCTGAGAGCCAACAGGTAGCACAGCAGGTAGTAGCGGCGGTATTCATAGGGAATACCCGTTACAGTCACCTTACACATGACAGGGCACAGCAATCTTTTATTGCAATCGGAACGTACTGTGTGAGTTATGTTGTCACTTTTTATCACCTGAACATACTGTAATTGTAAACTCTAGAATTGGTTAAGGCAGGGGTGCGCAAAGTTTTTCTCCTACGCCCCCCTGCCTGCTCTCTTACCCTGCTCGCCCCCCTCCCCCCCCTCCTGCTCGGCTCCGGCGTCATTGGGGTCATGTTACGTTATGACTTTGTCAACCATATTTGACAGCCATCATCCCTGCGGAAAAGAGAAACTTTCTATGGGTTCATTGTAGGTTAACGCGCATGGTTAATGAGAGTTAACATCAGATGGGGTGCCTTAACCTGCAACGGACCTTAGTGATTCTCCCCCCAATTTCCAAAGTAACCAAAAAAAAAGCCAAATGTTTGCATTGAGCATATCTACAGTATATGTTGTTCTGCCAGACAATTAATGAGTTGGTTACAAAAATGGTATTTGTCATTGTTACATAGGTGGAACTGTTCAAATAAAGAATAAATCTTTCCTGACGCAGGGTATCTCCCAGAATAGGGCTGCTCTGTGGTTCCAGAACTTTAGGGAAATATAAATAAGCGTCTGAAATAATAATAAGGGGATCTTTGCTAGGAAGAGCACATTTCTCATTACTTCGAGCCTTTGCCAGTTATGGTGTTAGATGCCATTTTTATTGTTCAATGTGCCCTGGACAACAAAGTTGAATAATTCCTGGTCTGAAGATTTTTTTGTTGGTACGACCAGGGTTGTCTGGCTGCTACTGTACAGATCCTCCAGTTCTGTTAACCGCAACAGGCGTGTAGAAAAAGACAACAGAGAGCAAATAAGATGTTATTGGCTGGAAACTGGGCCGCCTTTTGCCCTGACTCTCTCACCACATGCCCACTACTGACAGTATTTCATTAGCCCAAATTACTGCAGTGCCAGAGGTTAGGAGGGAACCAGAGCACCCCCAGAACTTTGGCATTTGTAGTCATGTCATTGCTTCAGCAGTGAACCCATGTCCGCCACAGTCCTCCCGCCTACATAAGTGTAGCCCCTGTAAGAAAGAGCGGGCTACTTATCCTTCTCCTACTGGAGTAAGCCCTGGTAGAGGCAGGCGCCAGTAGTAACCATGGGTTTCCCCCCCTCACCAAGCCCTGCTTTGAGTGATAGAGGTAGGCCCCTGACTATGTGGAAGGCATAGACACAGGGGGGGGGGGGGTCCTGCTGACATCATAAGGGGCAGGGCTGTATCTATTTAGTAGGCTGTCCTGTGTGTGTGTGAGTCAGTTCTGAAAGGTGTTGAGTCTGAGGAGTTCGGTGAGAATTCTGTCTGTGGAGTTGGAGTGTTTGGCTGGACAGTCAGAATCTGGAGAGCAGTGTGTCTGTTCTGTGCAGTGAGAGAACCGTCAGCCTGAGAGTGCTGTTGGAGCAGAGAGAGAGAGATGATCCTGTGAAAGCTGAGCGTTCAGCTTGTCAGTCTGTGGAGAGTCTGGAGGGAGTCTGTGGAGTTATGTCCTGGGAGCTGAGGAGTGACGTGCTGGTCTGAAGTGGAGTAGGACCCAGCAGAGCTAATGGCTGAACTGAGAGACCACGTGTAGAGTGAGAACTGTGCGTGGCAGAGATGCTCAGAGCCCCATCTGAGTAGAGCTGATACAGCTACAAGTGGACCAATGCCCCTCACCCTGCAGGGGGTGAGGGGGGATATCTAGCCTCACCCATAGGGCCTACCCTGGGGGTGGAGGCAGGGGTATTGAGGCTCCATCCAGACCATCCTGCCGGGATACAGTTTGGAGGAGAAGGAGGGAGGAAGAGACCTTGTTAATATGTGGAAATTCTGCTGCTAATGAACTGCTGCTGTGTATGAGCTAAGAGACAATAAAGACATTGCTTTTTTACACAAAGAGACTGTGTGAGAGCTGGATCATTCGCCCTGGGACCAGGGTTTTCTCTGTAAGGGTCCTATTCCACATCCCTGGGACTTATGGAGATGGAAGCGATGCACCACAACCACTAAAGAATTGAGGCATATACCCCAGAAGCCTGGCCCTGTTATCCCCCACACCAACGCGGGAGACTCAGGCCCTCCTGTTACAAGCAGGTATGCACCACCATACACATGTAGCCAGCCCTCAATACACTTTAGAGGCACGATCTGTGTCTGGGGGGGGGGGGGACATGGGCTACATAAGATTAAGTGGAAGGGGGCAACACTTCCATTTTGATTGGGCAGACCGCTGAGTTGGAGTGGCCTGCTCCATCAGCTCCTGGAAAACTAGCGGATTTTCTGACCTGGCCTGACCCACCCAATCTCACATTGGCCCCTGTGGTCATACAAGTCCCCATTACATGGTCGTGTCTGGTGGTGCACCTGTTGGCAACAGGACTCCTGAGTCTCCCAGATGATGTTGTGTGGGGATTGCCAACCCAGACAGGCAGCTGAGGTAGTGTGCTTGAGTCCTACCTATATTCAGTGCAGCGCCTCCACCTCATCAGGATCCCTGCGTCCGCGTGGGGATGATTCTGATGAGGAACTCCTCCTTGGTGATGCCTTCCCCTGCTGAGTAATTCCCGACTCAAACAGTGAAGTGTCTTTATTCAAGGTCATTCTTTATTGTTGCTTGATATGGCCCAACTGCCCCTTGCAGCGATTTACTCAGCCGCACATCTCACCGTGTGATCCCTTCGAAGGTACACACTCCCAATGGAGTGGGATCCCATCTCCCCTCAGGGAGATCACCCCTGTGCCAGGTCCCTGGACACAGTATGGCGTTGACCGCTTGATGCTGATTGATATAGAATGGGGCCACTAGTTACAGCACTAGTGAACCTCTTTCCCCAGGTCTCAACGCAGACCTGCTCCTTACTCCAACACCTAACTTTGAACAGTGCTGTGCCTAATATCTTCAGGGGGCAGGCACATCTCTGATGTCCCTAACGGTGGACTCAGAGTATGTAGCTCCTCCCATCCACACATAGGGCACCTCACCAGGATGTGAGGGCAAACCTCCATGATTACTGCTGGCATCCCTGTAACTTACCAGGCCTTACTTCCAGCAGGAGGGATAACTGCAGACCATTTTACAGCATGGCTACATTCTCCCCCTGGTGAATCCCAACGACCCGTCTGGGACCTAAATTTGTTGTACCTTCTCCGGGAGACACTGTAAAACACAACAATACACATTACAGTACATATCTTCATCATAACATAATAACAGCTACATCCTAACTTAGATGTGTAACAACCCGGATTACTCCCTGCTGGAGTATCCATTACTGGTACTACCATACCCTCTTAAGGTGGCCTGCGCACAGCATGGTCCACTGGGTTTAGAGCAGCTATGCTGTAACACTCTGGGTGACATACTGGACACCCACAATCAGCCCATAACTCTGGCCTGGATGCTAGTGCACTGAGAGGATCATGCCCATACACTTCCTTAAGGCACTTCCTGGAAATGTAAGCTATCCTTTCTGCTGTCTCAGTATACCAATTTTCATCTGTTACTTCACGATCCCAATTTTCTATAAAACTATCAGTATCCCAATTCTCCTCGTCTGATCCTTCCTCATCATCAGAACTATATCTCCTATCTTCATCAGTGGAACCCATCTCAAACTCAATTTCTCTCGCCCATGGATGGTGGAAATAAAGCAAAGCTTTTAGGCGATTCCTGGCAACTCTTGCCGACACTGGAGGCACATGGGGTTGTACCCGAGCAACAGGCACAATATGAGCAACATTACCCAAATCCCCAGACATCCCACTGGGATGAGTGTGCATACCATAACGCTTGATTACAGTAGGATTCACCCCAGGAGACTTCACATATGTTATCACTTCCCTCCCCGATCTCTCCTCGAAGGTAAAGCAATCACCCCAGTCCAGGTTCTCCCCAGTCCTTTCATCAGAAGTGTCCCAGGACTCCCCAGACAACCCTTGGCTCGACTGGGACCCATAGGAAAAAGTGACAGGGGCAGGGGCTTTAACTATGGCCGGGGGTTGAGCATAGGGAAACACCGCTGGCATCCGCGGGGCTACGACCCGCAACTTCTCGCTACCTTGCCCGGTACCATCGAACTGGCACTCCGGTTCACTCGTGTCCTTGTTCCATCCGGTTCCGCTGTGCCCACCGGAAATGATGTCATGGATCTCGTGAGACTCGCCGCCATCTTGCGTTGGGTTTGCCACCGGAACCTCTTCCTCCAGAACGACGTCCGCCGCCAGAAGTGATGGTTCTGCTCTCCGTTCCGCTCGGGCCTGGGCCAGGCCTCTCTCCGCCGTTGCCACGACACAGGTGAGTGCTGGTTCTGTTGCAGCACCGTTGTAGTGGTCCGCCGGTAGGCGCATCACCACCATCGTCGGGGTCGCTTGTTACTTGTCCGAGGAGCCGAACTCCGACTCGGGAAGTGGCACTCCCGCTGGGGACCGACGGTGAGGTTCCGGGTTCTCACCGCGGTTGCAGGCCCCTTTCTCTCTAGGCTCCATTGCAATCATTAGGAGCGATCCCCATTCTCCGGGATCAACTGGTTCTTGCTTGACCAAGGGCGAGGCTTCAGCCGTCAGCTTGGCTGTGTCCGCTCCCGCCTCCACGGTCTGCCCTGGTACGAAGGGCTGCACGGCCCATAGGTAGTGGATGCCACATTGGGGACACCTTGCCGTGGTGCTAGCTTCTTCGCCGGGTAACCTGCACTGCATGCACAGGCACCGCAATGTCTCTTTGTCCCCAGCCTTGACTACCAGGAAGCCTCCTGGCAATGAATAGGGATATACCCCAATGTCCATCTCGCTCTTTGTAGTCCTGGTTACGGGAGACACTTTGCACAGTGGTCTCTCCTGTTCACCAGCTCCTCGCAACTGTGGGACAGAAAGCTCACATCCAGCTCCTCCCTCAGACAACTCTGGTCTCGCCTGGCAGAGATAGAGACCCCTCCCCCTGGTGAATATTTGGGGAGGGTCCCACAAGTTAATTGGATGCCCCGGCACAGGGGCTGAACTTTCCACAGTCCTGGGGGGCGCGGCCTCCGATTTCGCGCCACTACCCCCTGAGCGTAACTCCTTATTTGGCGCCAATCCCGGCCAATTTCCTGCAGCCACCTTGCTTGCAAAATCCTTGTCCTCTTTTCCGCGGGCAGCACTGATTACAGGAACTACTTTCTGTAAGGGTATGGCCGGTTCACCAGCTCCTCGCTCAGCTGAATCCGTTCCCACTGGGCATAATTGGAAACCACTCCCCCTGGTTGAGATTAGGGGGAGGTCCCACAGGTTGATCGGGTGACCCAGCACTGGGGCTGAGTTAGTCATTGTCCATGAGGGCGCGGCTGCCGCTTTCGCGCCATACCCCCCAGCAGGGTGGGGTTTTCCAGTTGGCGCCACTTCTGGCCGACTTTCTGCAAGTCCAGCAGTTGCAGAATTTTCTGCAATTGATCCACGCGGTCTCCCAGGGAAGCGGGAGCCGCCATTTTGGTTTGCACTGTCAATCTCTTTAACAGTTGAGGTAGCGTTTAACTGTTTGTATGCCGACTGACAAGCAAATTCATCATGTTCTCCACACACTACTACAATGTCCTCCTCAATGTCCTCAGGGGTAGTACCCCTAGGTCCTAGGCAGGACCAAAACGGCGCGGCCACAGCTTTCGCGCCACTCCACAACAGGCTTGCCAAAGTCACATCAGTAGCTTGCTCTTCAGCGGAACGCACACTACATGCGCTCCCTCCATCTGCCTCCGTCTGCTATTTTGGACCTTCCGCACCGCGCGTATCCTCCATTCTTGCGGTTGCCATTTGGTTGCTGTATTTACTGTGATTGTACATGGAGCTCCTCTCTGCGGGGCAGCTGCCGTACCGGTACAATAAAGATTGCCTTGATGCACCACCTTGTGTACCTAATGTAGGCTGGACTCATGTTTGCACTACTTCAGGCTAGGCTCACTCTATCTGTGTCTGCTGTATCTCCTGCCTCCCAGTCTGTGCTCCCTTCAGTAAGTGGTCTGGAATGGGCTAGAGTACTCTGGCTCTTCCATGCAGTACTTGGGCGTCTACCTACTGTTGGCTAGCCTAGCGCAGACCCTCTCCAGAATTCCTGACCTCGTTAACAGGCTATCCCTTCAGGCATCCTACCACTAGCACTGCCTCAAGGTGACTAGGACAGCTATAGCCCCTCTCCAAACCTCCAACTCCTCTCAGGTCCCTAGGTCGTCCCTGCGAGCTGATAATACTCCATCAGCCCCCCTGACCACCCCTAGGTCCGTCCCAACACAGCACAAAGTGGCAGCATACACTCTCCCTGTTTCCTAGTGTGCCTAGCAAAAGCCTGTCCTGTTGACAGGTATCTCAGCAGCGCCTCCAAATGTAACGGATTTTCTGACCTGGCCTGACCCACCCAATCTCACATTGGCCCCTGTGGTCTAACCAGTCCCCATTACATGGTCGTGTCTGGTGGTGCACCTGTTGGCAACAGGACTTCTGAGTCTCCCGCATGATGTTGTGTGGGGATTGCCAACCCAGACAGGCAGCTGAGGTAGTGTGCTTGAGTCCTACCTATATTCAGTGCAGCGCCTCCACCTCATCAGGATCCTTGCGTCCGCGTGGGGATGATTCTGATGAGGAACTCCTCCTTGGTGATGCCTTCCCCTGCTGAGTAATGCCCGACTCACACAGTGAAGTGTCTTTATTCAAGGTCATTCTTTATTGTTGCTTGATATGGGCCAACTGCCCCTTGCAGCGATTTACTCAGCCGCACATCTCGCCGTGTGATCCCTTCGAAGGTACACCCTCCCAATGGAGTGGGATCCCCTCTCCCCTCAGGGAGATCACCCCTGTGCCAGGTCCCTGGACACAGTATGGCATTGACTGCTTGATGCTGATTGATATAGAATGGGGCCACTAGTTACAGCACTAGTGAACCTCTTTCCCCAGGTCTCAACGCAGACCTGCTCCTTACTCCAACACCTAACTTTGAACAGTGCTGTGCCTTATATCTTCAGGGGGCAGGCACATCTCTGATGTCACTAACGGTGGACTCAGAGTATGTAGCTCCTCCCATCCACACATAGGGCACCTCACCAGGATGTGAGGGCAAACCTCCATGATTACTGCTGGCATCCCTGTAACTTACCAGGCCTCACTTCCAGCAGGAGGGATAACTGCAGACCATTTTACAGCATGGCTACACTAGCATTTCCCATTCCCGTTCTATAGTGCCGGGCGCACGGAATTTTAGTTGGCTGACGTCAGTCAGCCTTTCTATAATGGCGCCGCGCGTGCGCGCACGGCAGGGGGCTTGGAGCGGACCGACGAGGGAGAACATGAAGGAATTAATGATTTCGCGCCGCTACCAGCGCTGTAATGTATGTGTGTATATGTGTATGCATGTATGTATGTTTGTGCGTGTTTGTGTGTACAGTATGTGTATGTGTCAAAGTTAAATAAATAAATATTTTTATTACAACTTTTATTTTATTTTAAAAATATTATTTCATACATAATTCACAATCTCCACACACACATACACACACACATACACATATACACACATATACACACACATACACACAAACACACACAGTACCTTCACTCACAGCATACACACGAATAGCATGTGGCACGTTCACACGCACACGCGCGCACGGCCGCAAACTGTATAGAACGGCCCTAATGCGCCTTGTATGTCAATAAGACCACTGGTGTGCCTGGTACGTAAACAAATTGTGTTTGCTGATCACGCGCATTTTAAGTGAAACTTCTTTGTCTTTTGTCATTGTTTTGTCACAGAAATTGTATTTGTAATGGTGATGTTTTTAATTAATAATCAAAACACAATTTTAGTGCCAAAACGCAAAGACGTTTGACTTAGAACGTGTGTTTTAGCTATTTGTACTTCTATATTTATAGTAGCTGAATTCCGTGTGTGTGTCAGAGTGTGTGTGACAGTGTGTGTGTGACAGTGTGTGTGTGTGTCAGTGAGTGTGTCAGTGAGTGTGAGTGAGTGTCAGTCAGTGAGTTTGTGTGTCAGTGAGTGTGTGTCTCTGTGTGTGTTATACTCCCCCTCTCTCCCCCTACCCCCGGCGGAAGTGCAGAGACACGGGGTCTGTCTGTGTCCCCCGGAGCAGCCCCCACTCTCTCCCCCGGCGGAGCTGTGCCCTGCTGATGCTGCCGCCTTCTGTTGGAGCGGGGACACAGGGGGCGCGGCGGCGGCTCATTGGGGGAGGAGGGGGTGCGCGCGGCGGATCACTGGGGGGGAGGGTTGTTTAATAAATGTTCATCTTACCTAGACACAGCAGTTCTACTTTTGTAGGCCACTTCAACCACTGGAAATAGAGTGGTGTTTTTATAGGGAAAACAATAATTAAAAAAATAGATAATATAGAAAAAAAATGCAGAAAAAAGATGTTTGGAGAACAATCGAAAATTTGAAGAGAAACTGGTAAAAATCTTCGCACATTTGTGTATTTGTTAAAGTTTGTTTAAAAAACAAACAAACAAACATGTGAAAGTGTGCAAAAATGTAATAAAAATGCAGCATTTAATTAAATATATATATATACGTACAAAAGAATCATATTGAAAAACACTTCCGCAACAGGAATATTAAATTAAAAAAAAAAGTATGCATGGTTCCACTGGGGCTCGAACCCAGGACCTTCTGCGTGTAAAGCAGACGTGATAACCACTACACTATGGAACCAGCTTGTAACCAAGGCTGCTCTACACCTCTTATAAATAGGAGCAATGCATATCCACGTGCACACTAATGTATGTTATTGTAGGGTATGAAATTTCTTGTAGCTTAACCCAGTGTTTGCCACATAACAATAACACCTCCACTATAAAGCCTCTGGTGAAGGCAGATTAATGGATTAAGTTAATAGGCAGCTGTCGGGACAGAGACATTGGTAACTCCTCCAGTGTTGCATGCAAACAGCTTCAGAGAAATTCATCAGCATGTGCATTGTAGGGATCAGTCCCTTCTGGTCCCTGTGGTGAGCATAGTCCACAGTCTATTTTGCACGGTACTCCTGCTTGCAGCCGCTCTTCCGCCTCCATGTTAAGCAATCATCTTCTAAGAGCTAGAAATTAAAGCAGCAGTTCAAGCAATATCCGACCTGTGTTTTATTTTTTTATTTTTTTTTAATAAATCAGTTCTGTACTATGAGAAAATACTTGTAACATTAAAAAAATAAAAATAAAAAGAATGTTTTAAAGACATTTTTAATGTTTCTAATGTAGGAAGCATTTCAATTTCCATAGGCATTTCCTTCCCCTTCTGATAGGCTCTGGCTCTTGAGCCCCGCCCTCTCTCTCTATCAGTGAACCAATTGTATCTAGTAACTGCCCAGTCACATAATATTCCAGCACTACATCCCCCACAATGCTGAATTAAATAACCCTGAGCAAAGCGATTGATTACAGGAGAAAGGCTCGATCTGCAGCTTAGCTAATCACTTGTCAGTGTGCAGATTGTATTGATGCACATATTGAATGGGGACAAATATATATATATATATTTTTAAAAACGGCAGCTTGAACTGCAGCTTTAAAAGGCACACAATGCCATTCTTGCTTACTGCCAGCAGAGGGCGCCGAGGACTTCCTAATAGAACTGCAGTTTAATGAATCAGAGTATAATTGTTAGCATCTACGCAGTATTTAATTTAACTTGTTACTTTGGTTCCTTTGCGACCTGAGGGACCAACAAACCATTTCTGAGCACAGGGTCAAAATAACGACTGACAAATAACCCACTGTAGCGCGTTTTAACTAATTGAATGCAAAATAAATAGAGGTTATTGCTGCCACCCGTAGCACTGGGCAAGTGCGGCATGCTGCAGAGGTGACCCGGCATTGCGTCAATACAAACTGTGTCCAACGTAGGGGAGCGCAGGATCAAACCAAACAGAAGAGATACAAACACAACAGGGTGTAATACAGAACATTCTTCAATGGAGAGGGAATTCTGTAAGCCAGTTATTGGTACTACTCACATTATCCTTATTAATAAAAGGCCAATCTAACTCTTGTTCCCTACTCTTCCATTTGCTCACTTCAATCTGCAGGTGAAGGTAGGGCTGCCAGGTGGCTCGTCCAAAAATACTGGACACAATGGTAAAATATGGGAGCCCCCCCCCTCCCAATACATACAAAAATATACCCCCCAATACATATAAAAAATACCCCCACATGTCCCCAATACATATAGTACCCCCACCCCTCACTACATATATTAAAAAATACACCCAACCCCCCCCCAATACATACACAAATATACCCCAACCCCCACACAACATATACAAATATACCCCAACCCCCCACAACATATAAAAAATACCCAAACCCCCGAATACATATAAAAATATACCCTAACCCCCCAAAGATATAAAAAAATACCCCAACCCCACAATGCATATAAAAATATACCCCAACCCCCCAGTGCATATAAAAAATACCCCCCCCCCCCCCCCCCCCAATATATATAAAAAAATACACCCCCAATACATATAAAAATAAAACTTACCTTGGGGATGGTCTCAGGTCAGGCCCGGTGGCTGCGGGGGGTCCGGGGGGTTGATGGCTGCAGGATGGGGGGTGGACCGGTGGCTTACGGTGGGACGATGGCTGCGGGAGGGCTGGTGGCTGCGGGGGGTGAGGGGGCGGTGAGCCATTGGCTGCGGGAGGGCCGGTGTCTGCGTAGAGGGGGGGCATTGCTGCGCTGGGGCCGGTGGCTGTGGGAGGGCCGCCTGCTGCAGGCTTCTCCCTCACTGTGTGTCCCACGCCGAGGTGTCTGATGCTGACGTCACGGGCGCCGGCAGGTTAGCCCAGCTGACTTCCAGCACTGACGTCACAGAGACCTGGTGCGCGCGTCAGCAGAAGACACCTCGTGGGACAGACAGTGAGGGAGAAGTCTGTAGCTGGGGAGAGCCGGGACCGGCAGCAAGTGCTGTGACCTGCCACCGGGTGTCCCGCAGCCACCCTTCGTTCGGAGAGAGGTAATACCGGACACATACATGTACATGTATTACCTTTCATTTTATACCGGACGCAGGGACAAAATACCGGGCTGTCCGGTTCAAAACCGGACACCTGGCAACCCTAGGTGAAGGTCTCCTAACAGTTCCCAGAATCTCTGTGGCCTGAGATTTAAGCCACGCTGCACCCACTCTTTATAACTGTCGGCCTCATACAATTCAAGGGGCCCCTCTTTGGGAATCTGCAAAAACAGACTCAATACCTACCTATTTACCCAGGCATTTAATTAGTAATCCCACAACGGCATTTAATAGCTACAGTACTGTCCCAATCTATATTGTACCTTTCCCTGTGTTTTGTCTCTTTTATAAGCTTAAAAGTTTTCTTCTTTTTCCATTTTTGGAACTGTGAAGTGCTTTGAGTCCCATTGGGAGAAAAGCACGATATAAATAAAGTTATTATTATTAGTTGTAGGGTGACCAGTCGTCCCGGTTTTGCCGGGACAGTCCCGGTTTTTTCTGGGCTGTCCCGGGTGACTGCCCGTCCCGGAAATGTCCCGGGTTTTGCCCCTGGTGACTGGTTCCCTGCGCGAGTCGGCAGCGGTGCGCGGGGGCGGCATGAGGAGGATGCGGCGGCCGTGAGTATTTTTTTTTTCAATAGCAGGATGCCGGGGTGCGGGGCTTTAGAGTAGAAGCAGGGGTTTGGTTGGAGGTCAGAACATGCCGGAGGCGGGGCTTGCTACTGCAAGTGGCCTAAGGTACGTTGGTAAAACAATTCGTGAGCTACGTAGACGCATATTGGAACATGTGAACTCTGTAATCAATAAGGCAGACACGCCAGTAGCACGCCACGTTAACCTGACACACAGCGGCAATGTGAAGTGTTTGCAATTTATGGGGATTGATTTGATCAAAAACAACATACGCGGTGGTGACATTGATCTTAAACTCCTACAACGTGAGGCAGAGTGGATATATCGTTTAAAAACTTTATATCCATTAGGCCTAAATGAGGGGTTTACATTTACCCCTTTCATTTGAATACTTCGTAACTCAATAATGATACCAATGTAGCAACATAGCTCTATACCAACTGCCCCCCCTACCCACGGGTATCCATACAAGAGTTACTATCTAGTAACTTAACTCCATTTGCCTTCTATATCCACAGAAGTTGGCCAAATTCTGGTCTAGAATACTCAGTATCAGTATTTTACTGCGTAATGTGCTGAGCAATATTTATACAATTAATTATGTAATTTACGTATAAATTAAAAATCCAATAAAATAAAACTCGTAATGTTTTCAAATGTTTTTAATATGTGAAACATCTTTGATGTGATCAGTCCTCAGTGAGACATTTTCAGCTATACTGCGGACATTAAGATGACCATAATCCTGGTCATGTCTGGGTTAATAATCGATAAGTAACATTAACATCTTTATTAACAGCTGTATTGAATAGATCGCGCAGTTCGCTCTATATAAGGCTCCCTGACTCACTGATCCATCACCCACTTGCCCCTGACGAAGCTCCGCCCGGAGAGAAACGCGTAGGGCGTGGGCTTAGTGACGCGGTGACGTCACGACACGTGGTGTGACTGACTCACTCACTGCAGAGACTCATACAGCAGCATCGCTGCCACGGACATCCGAGGGCTCATACCGGCGGTGTTTGTAGCTAAGTATTCTGCCGCTGCGTCTTCTAAGTGCTCACACTATCATATCGCTGTATGTGTCACTAGCATAGATCCCCTAGTAATACTTGCCAGCGATGTTAGAGCTGGGCTGTTAACATTAACAGCATTCATATGTGAGCTTAGAAGCAGGGATCTCCCCTTCAAACACACTGATCATACAGCGGCGGCACTGCTACAGATACTTGAGGGCTCAGATTGGCGGCGTGTGTTACTGAGTATCTCATGGATACTTTCTTTGAGTGCTTACATTGTAACAATTGCAGTATGTGTCATTAGAATAGGTTCCCCAGTAATACTTGCCAGCGATGCTAGAGCTGGGCTGTTATTATTAACAGCATTCATATGTGAGGCTAGAAGTAGGGATTTCCCTTAAAGCACTCATTACCAACTTCACCACACTGTAGGTGGTTGCCTATGTCTATACACAGCTGCACTGAATGTCATGGAGGGATAGGGGTTAAAACTGTTGACTTGCCAATTGAATATAACTACTGACTTACCCATTATTTGGAGCATCACAGTCCCTTATATATACCTCATATTGACATTATATATTGGTATCATATGAGTCTCATCTGAGTGGATAATAATTCATGTCGTTGGGCTGTTTATTATCACAGCTGTGAAATATATCATTGTATCCTCAGTGTGATCAGTCGGTTAACACCACGTGGGATTTTAAAATTGTTGTTGTTTATTATTTTTATTTTTAAGTCACTCTATCACTTATGATTTTTCACGTTATATCATCATTGTAAAATACAAAAAGATTATTAATGTGGTGAGCACCACAAATGCACTATCTGTGGATGATTCTGTGACTATGTTACACCTTCATTCAATTGTTAATACTATTAACATTAAGTGCATAGGTAGCACCCACCTCTGATTTAATTAAAGCTTTAAAACTTTCTTTAATATTGATTAAGTGAGCGGTGTGCTTGTTCTATCGTGTTGTAAACTTTACTTCTGACAGCATGTTGTGTATGTTGTTTAGTATTAAACCTTCTGATCTTTCCGGGAGTTTCCCACGAACATAGTGTAACGGTATTTCCCCCACCCGGTGGGAGATATGGCCATTACTATGTAGCCCTCTTTCCCCCCTAGTGTAAAGAGGCTGGCATTACCTGTTGGCTCACGGCGATCCCTGTGATATAACGAGACAATAACGGTGCAGCGCCTCCACCTGAGAGGGATCCCAGCATAGTGGGAGGAGCCCCTCACAGGAACCTCAATACTTACACCCACACAGTATATATACGTGTAAAAGCTTTACTTAAGAACATGCATGTTAACGATAATGCTAGGGTGACCAGATTTTGAAAATGAAAAACCGGGACACATATTTTTTTTTTATTAATACAACAAATTACATTATTAAAAAATGAATATTATAATGATATTTATCTAAGTGGCATCATTGATGCTGTATTAGTCATTCTACCTCTTCCCATTCTCTCTACCTTCTCCCCCATTCTCTCAATCCTTCCCCTCCCCCATTTTCTCTCACCCTTCCCCATTTTCTCTCACCCCCACCAGTCTCTCACCCTTCCCTCCCCCCCAGTTTCACTCCCTTACTCCCCCATTCTCTCTCCCTTCCGTCCCCATTCTCTCCCTTCCCTCCTCTCATTCTCTCCCCATCCCCCCACTCACTCTCCCTTCCTCCACTTTCTCTCTCAATCCCCTCCTCTATTCTCTCTCCCCCATCCATTCTCTCTCCACCCTCCTCCATTTTCGCAACCCCCCATTCTCTCTCTGACCTGCACAGACACACAGACACTGATCTGCAGACAGACCTGCACAGCCACTGACACAGACCCTGACCAGACCCTGACCCTGCACAGACCCTGACCCTGCACAGCCACTGTCACAGACCCTGACCCTGCACAGCCACTGTCACAGACCCTGACCCTGCACAGCCACTGTCACAGACCCATACCCAGCACAGACCCTGACCCAAACCAGACACTGACCCTGCACAGACACACACTGACCCTGACACACTGACCCTGCACAGACACACACTGACCCTGCACTGACACACTGACCCTGCACAGACACACACTGACCCTGCACAGACACCGCATTCAAAGAGCCTGAGGAAGCCCTATACAGGGTGAAACGCGTAGCTCATCCTTTTGAACAGTTGCAGCCACCATAGAGGAGCCGGAAGTGACGTCGTAGCTCTCAATCCGGACGCGGGGACAGAGATTACCAACCACTCATCATCGAGCGACCCCCTATGTTTTTTTAGCACTTTTCTTTTAAGTGCTTCATTGTTGTAGCATAAGTTTTTACCTTTTTGTTTTATCTACTTTTTAAATAAAGCCTTCACATGTCCTGACCACAGCATTGTACACTGTAGTTTGTATTCCATCTCTACATGAAGCAATCACACCCACCCTAAATTTAAGGAAGACAAGAGGACAAAACAACTGAAAAAGAAGTCAAAGAAACCTCTACCAGTGTGTACTCACGCTGGCCCGTGTGAGTATTTGAATCTATTTTTATTCCATCTCCCCCTCCCCCCTCTTACCTTTACTAGGTGATCACACATGGTCTATTGCACCCTGTTTTAATTGTCCATTTGAGATAACTGCAAAACACCATTAGACTCCATTTTTTGGAGCCTTTTGGTATTTCAACATCAAAAAAAGGTGAAATCAAGACACCCTTACGGGAGAACACTCACATCAGCCCATGTGAGTGACGGATATTATCTTATTTTTCCCTTATCACCTCCCCGCACCTCAGTTGTCGTTTATATAGGATTTATATCGATTTAACTGCCTTTCTATTTCTGTGAGAGGGAGACCTCTAGGAGGAGGAAGCAAAGTCCGCGGCGAGGAACATCCCAGAACCCGTGTGAGACAAAGGCAAGACAAAAGAAAAACCTACATCATACGAAAGAGCAGAAAGTTAAAGACACCTTGATATAATAGAACTTACACAAGGCCGTGTAAGTGATACATTTATTTCTATATACATCTACATGTATGTATTTTCACCGCCCAATGAGTTTATCCCAAAGCTGATGAATCAATTGGAGTGATCTCATCCCATTGATCACCAGTTAAAGAAGTTCACTTTCCTTAAACTCATACTCTTCCTCATACTGTGCTCCCCTATTTCTCTGTGTTCCATTACTACTAAGGGTCCTGGATAGATCCTGTTGGGGTTCGAGTCACAGGAGGGCATCACAAGAAAAACACGTGAAATCCAAAGGCCGTATTATACCCTTCTTATTTTATTTTATTTATTGACTATCCCATATACACTCCATACAGAGATAGCGCCCGGGTATTTTTCCAAACCCTGCACAGACACACACTGACACACTGACCCTGCACTAAGACACTGACACTGATCCTGCACTGAGACACTAACCCACTGACCCTGCACTGAGACACTGACACTGACACACTGACCCTGCACAGACACACATTGATACTTACCCTGCACTGACGCACTGACCCTGCACTGACACACACTGACCCTGCACTGAGACACTGACACTGACCCTGCACTGAGACACTGACCCTGCAGTGAGACACTGACACACTGATCCTACACAGACACTGACCCTGCACAGACACTGACCCTGCACTGAGACACTGACACTGACCCCGCCGGTACTCTCCGGCGATGCGCTTGCCCACCCTGTCAGCGCATTCCCGCCGCCACTATTGGAGCTCACTGCGGGCACGCGCACAGCTCACTGCCCAATGCGTGACCCCCGTAAGTAAGGGGGGGGGGCGCTGGAATCCCGAGGGGGATCGGGGCTATAACTACGTATATGGTGCATGATACCTTCTGCTAAAAGGAGGGCTGAGCTGTCCGCCGATGTTAGTGGGGACACAGGATCAGGTTTCTGGGGTACATTACCCACGTGGTTCTTTAGCAGTGCAGCGCCAACATCTGCTGTAGGCTCCAGGTGAATGGAGGCGATCTCCTACAGTAGAAATACTCCCTCTCCTCTCAGTAAGATCACACACCAGGCAGGAGGTATATAAACAGAAACAGTCTTTATTGGGTCAGCACTCACCGCACGGCAGTGGTCTGCACAATACAGTCTCTCTTGATCAGCTACCCAGCTGGAGTATGGTTCCTGGACAACCACTACGGCCACGGGCACTGCAGCTGTCCTAGCTCTTCCAAACCCCTCTATCAGGAGTCAGGGTATACACTCCCTCTCCCCCAAGGGGAAGAGGAACAGAGAAGGCCCCAATCTCAGGCACTCTGCTGTGTGACCTGCCTCTCTCTCAGTGGTGAGAGGAACACCTTCAGAGTTTGGGCAGCAATCCCCTTAAGTACAGCCAGGAGGAGGGCACTAGGTCTGACCCCTGATTGGGTATACCCAGGCCTAGCTGACACCGCCTCCCCTGTCACTCAAGGGCACTGCAGGGAGTGGGGAAACCCCATGATTACTACAGGCTTGCTCTTACCAGGGCTTACTGCCAGGGAGGGCAGACTGGTAGCCAGAAATCCAGTCCACATACAAGAACATGCTATTATTATTATTATTATTACTTCCTGATTGCCCGACTATTCTTACTGGGTTAACCTTCTGAGTGCTGGATGAAGGACTCAGATGTAGGTTTCCCAGGCATAATTATCAGTACCTGACTACACCCTGTCACAATGCCCTAACGCCTAACCCATATATAAAATATTAACCACTACAAAAATTCCCCAAATATCTGAATGCCGCACCTTAAACCTACAGAAATACATATTATGGTCAATACATTGTTAGCTAACACCCAATAAGGTGCTGAAATAAGTAGTCTATGAATATGCCTTATATAATATATGGATGCACTTGATCAAGTCCCCGAAAAGAGATATATTGACCGGACACAGGTATGATATCCCAAACATTAATATACACTACTGTATCCATTATTTTCGTGCATGTGGAGCAATTTTCATGATCTTTCACAATGTAATTCTGATTTCCCAGATTGTATGCTGAAGTTAACTGGACACGGGTCTCTTACTACTGTATTGCCCTCAGACACCAACACCAGGATAATTAAGAACCTGATTTGTTCAGCTACGTTCGGTATTGGGCAGCTGAGGAATTTTTCAAAACCGTCATATGTTGTAACCAGCAATAAAATTATTCACACCATCATCCGTTCAATTGCAGCAGCAATGTGTTCTTGAACACTCTTACTTCAAACTTTCGTGAAATTGCTGGTAATGAAAACAAACCACAACTAGTGAAGTTGTACTCCGCTTGCTCCATTAGAGATATTATGTACTGATCATCAGTCTGGTCGCATACAGGGTTCAGGGTGAGTTTTGTGATTTTGTTTCTCACAGCATAACTTTGGGGATAATTCAGCAGCATGGCCACTCAACGAGCATACTTCTCCCAGCATGGCCGACACGCGTTTCGCCTCCTCACACTGAGGACCTCTTCCGTGCTATCTGTGAGTCCTTCCTACTTCCATTTTATTGTCCCTCCCACCAGAAGTGGATGGCAAAATATCAGCAGCACATAATAGACAAATCATTATTCCAAAACACAATTTATACACTAATGTTCATATGGCAGCGTTCATTTTCAGTGAAACATTGAGCATTTGAATTCAACATTAAGCCCATTTTTCCCCATGGAGTCTAAACTACATATCCATTTTGATTCATGTTTAAGTAAGATTCTATCCCAATCACCACCTCTATCCCAATGCATCCCAATAATTCAACCTTCCCATTATGCTGGTCATTTAAATATCGTTCCACACTACTTTTTCATTTGTATTATTAATAACATCTTTATAATGTTCCAGAGCTCTTCTTCATAGTTTTAGTTTTTCCGATGTACATGTTAGAGCAATTGCACTGTAACATATACACCTCTCTTTTACTTACAATTAATGTAAGAGTTTGTATGTTGAAATTCCCTTTATTATTTGCATCACTGATAGTCTTAGTTTTCCCACATGATTTTGCAGGCTTTACATCCCGCCCCCCACAGGAAAAATCCCCTTTAATAGTACATTTCAACCTCATTTTTTGTTTCACCTTCCTCCCCAGGGCTCTGAAGTGATTTCTAACCAAAGGGTCTTTTAGTTCCTGTGCTCTTCTTGCTGCCATCTTTCGGTATGTTCCCAGAAAATATTTTACTTGTGAATCCTGTTAAAGTATATTCCTATATTTCCATGCAATTTCACGTAATTGACTCCAATGAGTAACATAATTACCTGTATATCTTCTCTTCTTTTTATTTTAACAGATTCTTTGGAAAGTAAATAATAACTTTTTGATTATTTTTTTGCCACATAATATCCGTCCTGAATGTTCCTTTTCGAGCCTCCTCTCTGCAGGAAACGGTCAGACTACTCCCTACTTCTTTAGAACATGGGCACATTAACGTGCAGTAATGTTGGCTACATCTGCCTATACTGTATATAAAAATGTATATTATTATTATTGTTTATTTGTAAAGCGCCAATATATTCATCAACAGTGTGGTACAATGGGGTGCAGAGAAATGTATATTACAAAAAACAATTACAAACATGCAAAGCCAGATACAGCTCAACCCCCTTATAACGCTGTGCTTGGGGTCCAAAGAACCACATCGCGCTATAAGCGGATCGCGTTAGACATAATGTACAATTGTATGCATTGTACAATAAAGTATTTAGGACACCAATAAATCGTGTTGTAAAGTATCCATAAATACGAAAATTGGAGCCACGCTTGCATCGCGTTATAAGCGGATTCGCGTTGTAACGGATCGCGTTATAATGGGGTTGAGCTGTACATAGAGGTAATAAGGTATATACAGCAGTGACGGATTCCCCATTAGGCCCGATAGGCCCAGGCCTTGGGTAGCAAAATTTTGGCATGACAAAAATTCCCCTCCCCCCATCCCCCCATATACAGATGCCGTACTCTCGGGCCTATCGGGCCTGAAACCGAAGTTCAGGATGGGTTTTATTCCTACAACTTCAGTTGAAGTTGATGTTACTTGAGATGTTACATCTTGAGATGTTACTAATTCACTTCTTTTTCATTGAACCTAGATTTCCAAGAAACAAAATAATTTTGAATAGGCTTTTCCGTCACTTGTTTTTAGACCATAAACATTGTATAAACCTGTCAAAAATTAGGTCACACATTTCAAAGTAACAGGTTTGGAAAATTATTGAAATCCTGCGCAATATCACTGTTTTCTTATATATACTGTATATGTAACGGTGTTTCCCCCAACCGGTGGGAGATGTGGCCATTATAGATCGTGTGGTGCATGATACCTGCTGGTAACAGGAGGGCTGAGTCATCCGCCGGTGGTAGTGGGGACACAGGACTAGGCTTCTGGGGTTCATACCCTACATATCTCTTTAGCAATGCAACGCCTCCATCTGCCGTAGGCTCCAGGGAACTGAAGGTGATCTCCCACGGTAGAACTATTACCTCTCCCCCCCACCAGGCAGGAGGTATATGCAAACAGGAACGGTTTATTATCTCTTCTGTACAGCACAGTAACAAGCAGGCTTCTGCCCGATGCAGTACTTCTCAGCTACCACTGAAGGATGGTCCCTGGACCGTCACTACAGGCCAAGGGCACCCGCAGCCGTCCTAGCTCTTCCTTGTCTCCCTAGCAGAGGCAGAGGTATGGTTCCCACTCATTCTCCCCCGGATGGAAGAGGACTGGAGAAGGCCCAAAAATCAGCCTCTCCACTGTGTGACCTGCCTTCCTCAAGTGGGGAAACGCACTGTTAAATTTGGGGGATACTGCCCTTAAGTACAGCCAGGAGGAGGGCACCAGGTCTGGTTCATGATTGGTCATGCCTAGGCCTGATGTCACCGCCACCCGCTGTCACTCAAGTGCAGCTCCTCGGAGGGGGAAAACCCCATACCAACTACTGGCAACCTGATTGTACCAGGGTTTACTGCCAGGCAAAGGGCAAAGTAGTAGCCATCAGGTGACCTGGCTACATATACATACATAACATTTTGTGATTCTGTCCATTAAAATCCTGGATTTTTGAACAACTAAAGATTTGTAGCCTAGAAATGTATTCAGCTGACTAAAATCCCAGTGACATTTTATCGGACTACTGTTCTGTTGCACAAGTAAAAATGAAGACTTTCCTTCTCGTTATCACACACCAAACAGCCTGTATATAATGTCTTTAAGTCGGGTCCTCATCTCCAGCCCTCAACACCCCCCTTAAGGTCAGGTTTTCAGGATATCCTTTCTTCAACAAAGGTTACTCAATCAGTCACTGCTTCAGCACAGGTGGCTCACTCTTAGACTGAGCCACTGATTGAGCCACCTGTGCTGAAGCTGGGACATCCTTATAACCCGACCTGTTGGGGGGGGGGGGTCTTGAAGACTGGAGTTGAGAACCCCTGCTGTAAGTGATTTGTAACTTTTTATGCTGCAGTTCTCTAGTAAGGTCTGTAAATTTTACACTTTGGGTGTTAAAAAAATGGCTGCCGTTCCCTCTCTTATAATACAATGCTTTTGCTTCCTAAAACTAAATTACATCATTCCTACGGATCAATATAAAAAAAAATGAAATTAAAAAAAGAACACTGGATAATTAAAAGAGGTATCTGCTTTTATATGTTGCTGTAAAAACAATTTTTGGAGGTATTGCATCTTTAATTATGCAACAATTTCTGGCAGCAGTAATAGGATATAATTGCACCTCCTGGGGCAGGAGTCACATGTGTTTAATTCTCTCTGGTGTGGCTTCTGCTTGATGAAAATGAATGTTGTTAGGGCGAACAGCAGCTTATCTATGTGCTGTTATTCCCTCTGTGTTTAGATCCATCAGTACCCAAAAAGAATGCTAGATATATATTATTTAAAGGTGTGTGACAGCTCTCCTCCTAAAACATGCCATATTGCACTACTGACTATAATATTACTGCATACTTCCTACCAGTGAGAGCCTCTTTTACGTAGCAAGCAGAGACCAAGAAACATTGTTGGGACTTGCTAGGCCCCTTATTCAATAAGCATCAAATTGGCCAATCGAAGCACAAATGGACGGAAATTGTTGATTTAAATGGTTGATTTAAATGGTTGACTTAAATGGCAATTTTTAGCCGATCCTGCTAAGATTAGCCAGTTACAGTAAGAGCTTATTGAATAAGGGCCTTAGGCGGATTGCACCATGATTGTCCAAGAACTTTAATTGACTTGAATATTAATTTATTGAATAAACCCCTGAGGCCCAGATTGACTAAATTCCGATAAGAGTAAAAAAAAAAAAGTGCGTTTAAACGGGTTATTACATACAATAACACTAGTTTTTACAGATGCAATATGTGTAAGTTAAATTACTCCTTAACATGCTATTCACTAATCTCCAATACCTGAAGACATCAGCCTACCGCCCCCAAAATAACGCCACTTTTTAGCACCTGCGCTACATTTTAGCGCCTACCCAGGGCTGGCGTTAGGCCTACCTTGCCTATGTATATATTGGCCACTAAATAAATAGGCAAAATAAGACTAGCCAAACTAGAATAAGTGTTAAAAATACATACAATATTAACAATTGTTGTCTGAGTAAGGGACTGTGACCCCAAAACGTAACACTTATATGCAGTAAAACTCAGCAACTTGTTGCAGCAGTTCTTTTGTGCCTTCATCCTTATTTTTTGTTCATACCATTATAGCCCTCTATTTAGAACATAGGCTGAGGGATGGGCTAGTTTGCACCAAGATTTACTTTCTAGACTTCATCTGGCATTGGAAGTGCCCCGTGTATATCTTTATTCTATTAATATTAACAATGTAGGATATCTTAATATATTTGTAGGATCTTAATATTTAAAAAAAGAATCCCTAAGTAACAGGGCACTACCTGGTTAATAATGCCTAGGTTGGGGCACTACCTGGTTAATAATGCCTAGGTTGGAGCATTTAACCCAAAGCTATGTAATACCAAATCCTTCAGGAAATACTTCGATTATAGGCAACATTTTTGTATTATTATTAGTGTTTTGCATGTGTAGCACTGCTTCCCCCCTCCCCCCTTCTGGGAGATATAGTATACACTGGTTGCAGTCCTGTGTGGAACTCAGTAACTGTTTGGCTCAGGAGATGCTGAGAGTTCCGCGATGACATGGGGAAACAGGACAGGCTCATGGTGATCCAGTGATCCATGATTTTCTTTCTTTCCTCCGGCCATAGTGGGCTCCAGTAGTAATGAAGGCAATCCCCACCATGACAGTCTTTTATCCCCATATATCTGTCCAATAGATTGCTACTCAGCCAAAAATACTGCATAAAAAGGGATGGTCTTTATTATGCAGCCACTGCTGATGTTCTTACAGCGATTGCAATCAGTTGGCAGGATAGCTTCCAAGCTCCTGGGTGGTACAGGCCTGCTGGTAATGATGAGGCCTCACTAGAGTAGTGGAATGCACCCAGCCCATGAGGGACTGAGCACATGTCTTCCTCCCAGCGGGGAGGAGACGTGGCTTACATCCTCATACCTTGAAGCGGAAGAAGGAACTGCCTAAACCTCACCCTGTGAGGGCTGGGTTCATCTCTATAATTTAGGACACCTCCTCCTTGGTGCAAAAGGGGAGGGCACAGGCTCTGCATCCTTATTGGACTGACTCCCATGTCATCTCCACTTCTGCCACTCACAGAGGCTGCAGGAGGGGGGAAAAGCCCCATAGGACAGCCTGTCACTGTCTGCATCTTACTAGAACTTACGTGACAGGGAAGACAGAAAGGTAACTGGCCCAGCCATGACTATATATGTTTCCCTTTTAACATCCTCTCCCCCCTCAGCAACGGCTCCTCCCCTCTCAGGCATGTTTTCAGAGTACCTACTCTGGCAAAATATAGTTGCATGCAGTTTCCCACTTGTTTATGTGTCTGACCAAATTTGCTGTCTCTGTATGTCTCCTGTAAACTGCAATATATTCTGTGACCACTGGGGGCACTGGACAGATGTTCACTCACACAGCGTCCTCTGGTCCACATGCATTAAACTTGGTGCTAGACTTTTGAACACCTTAACTCCAATTCATTTGAATAGGAGATAAGCAGTAATAAAGCAGGAGATAAGCAGTGATAAAGCTTAGCACCCTTTAGTGAATCTGGGCCTTCATGATTCTAGATCAGTGGTAGGCCACTTTAAAAGGCACTTAGGACCTTGAGCCCCCCGCACATACCCCCCACACATATATATGGTACAGAAGGGACGTTATAGCCGTGGGCTTCTCCCATCTCCAGGCCACGTCTTAATGCTGGCACACTGATGAATACTGCCCCACTCCTTACTCTGGGAACTAGTGATTAGCACAGGAGAGGAGTGGGGCAGAATTTATCAGCGCACTGTCATTAGGCAGCTGAGGGAGTGGGAAGAAACTACATACAGTATGTGTACAGACTTACTGTTCACTTTGTAGCGTTCTCCTGCGGCCGCCACTCACAATGCGTGATCACGGCCCCGAAAACAGAGCTGCTCAGGGAGACGCAGAGAGAGACTGCTTCTCTGCTCTCTCTGCGCAGCTCTTCGAGACTGTCCCTCTGCCGGCTGATGACTCGGGAGGATTAACGCATAGTTAATCCTTCTGGGCCACTTACCGTTTCCCGGGTCGTGGTCGCGCGGCTGCAGTGTCATCAGTAGTGTTAGGACTTGCAAAAGAGGGGACACCGTGACGTGGTTTGCAAGCTTAAAATGCTTCGGCCAAAAAATTGAACTAAATGACACTTATGAAGAAAAACAGAAAGTATTTAACTATATGATTTGTCATATTGGATGTTGCACTGGGGCTTTTTGTTATACACATGAGGTCACAATCTCAGTAGCACCCCTTTTGACACAAATATATATGGTGCGTGGGTTTGGGTTCTGAGCTTGCGTGTGAAAGTTGTTACAGTGACTGAGAACTGTGATCACATTAATTATTCACATTAAAGTGCTATTTTTAAATTGTGATCCTACGAGCTTCTGCTCTGCAGCCGGTGTATATGTTATTCATATCCCATAAATAAGGTAATCGGACATGATCTTTTTTTTTGTTTTTTTTTTCATTTTGTGTTTTTAGGAAAAAGGGACAGGTTGGGTGGGAGTCGAGGGTACAGAAATAAAGCAAGATTGAGGGGGGGGGGATAAGAGGGCACAGTTCAAGTACGGCAGAATCACTTTACCTATTAGATTTAGTAATATAGGTATCGGAACATAGGTATACATACTGTATGGGGGAGAGGAGGGGCACAGAAACTGAAAAGGGGATGGGGGAGCATGAGAAAAATGGGGGGCATCGGATACAAAGATAATAATTAGATGGATAGAGGGGTAAGACCTTTAACTCACATAGTCAATAGCTTTGAAGTGATATATATTGGTTGGGACTATGTGGTGTCCCCACCTTAGTAGACGTGGGCAGGGCAGCAGACAGATTTCCCGGGGCCCAGGACTAGTATTACGTCTGGTTGACTCCCCCGCCCCGGCGGTATTGCAAGCCCCCCCCCCCCCCATTTCACACCTCACAAGTCGCCTCTATTTCCCTCCCTCTCCCCATGTATTTCTCCCCTTCCCTCTCACTCCCTCTTCCTCAATCACCCCCCCTCCCGCCTCGTATGTATTTTAAATAGCCCCACACTCCCCCAATACATATAAAAAAAAAACCCCACTCCCCAATACATATAAAAAAAGACATATTAGAAAGATCCCCTCCACCAATACATATAACAAGACCCCCACTCCCCCAATACATGTAAACAAGACCCCACTCCCCCCAATACATATAAATAAGACCCCCACTCCAATACATATTTTTTTTAAACTGACTTACCTTGTGGATGATCTGTTTTACAGCAGCAGTCCACATTGATCAGTTGTCATTTTTTATTTGTGTTTTATGTTGGTACTTCCCAATGCTGTTTTTATTTTTACAATCTGATGCTTTGTTTGCGAGATATAGGAGTTTCAAATATTAAGTGTCTGGAAGGTTAATACATGATGATGATAAAACAAAGAATCTTGAATATAACAGAGCAACGACATGATGAAACACTATATTTTTATTTACTATTTACAATTTTTATTTACTATCTTTATTAACTATTTTTTTTTCTAGCCACAAAAAGGCAAGCACTATTAATACCTTGCCAGGCACACATACTACTATTTAAAGATCACCCCCTATCTCATCAACCTAGCAACAACTTTCATCAACCTCTGCTTGATAATCTTTTTTTTATTAATCTCATTCCTTGACCTCATCCTTTACTGTCAGAGTGTGTCACTATACAAAACATGGTTGTGGTGCAGTATCTGCTGCTACATTAAATTGTAGCCTTCTTTCCCCCACCCTAAGTGAGATTGGGGTGGGTAGGTGTATCTGACTACTTATCATTGTGGTGCTGTACCTGTTTGGCAACCAGGAGGGCTGAGCTTCCGCCACAGGGAACCTGGGGTATACTTACATACGGTGCAGCGCCTCCACTGATGAGGGATCCCAACGTAGTGGGAGTGTGCCCTCACCAGAACAACCATACAGTAAATACACACAATGTGAATAAACAGTATTTACTGAGCATGAACGATAACTTCAATGAAACTCTCTTTGCATAACATCAATACATCATAGGAATAACATTGCATCACCCTGAATGCATACCATCACCTCACCCACATGTCCATCATCACATCACCCTCAGTCCCTTTGATAATACTGTGCTTGGACACATCCCTTGAGTGTCCACAACAATAAAGAGAGTGTGAGTGTGAGGGATAGCGCTTACCTGTGTTGGGGCCCGGTAGTACACTTAATATATACTACCTCTCTGATCAGTTCTGATCAGGAAAATCCTTGGAACTCAGCAACACCGCAGTGATCCCACGCCGCACTGCGCTGCTCTCTGCAGGAATGGATACACACGCTGACTCCACAGGGGAGAGATCCCCAGCCGGAATGATCCTTTACCACAGTCTCTGCTATGGAGTCAGGCACTCTTCCTGCTACACGCTGTACTGACAGTCATGCACTGTCATGCAGCATTCTTCTTTCTCTCTGAGTATGGTGAAGGAGTCCCTGTCTTAAGGCAGACCCTATAACATACAGTTATTCCTCTACAGTGTCTCAAGGGACTAACTGGGCCCTGGGGGTATACCTCTACCCTAGCCCCTGCATGCAGAAGATCTCTTGCTGTAGATTCTGTTTGATCCCAGACTCTGGCAGCTCCCCACGTGCATCTGGCACTGGTGATATTACACACACTGTATAACTTAGAAAGCAACCCCCCTTCTTCCTATGAGGGGCCTTTCACTGACACAGTCAAAGCTAACTGCTGTGGCTGCACTCAAAGCCACACTGTCTCTTCTTGTCCTAGCACATAGCACGGCAGCTGTGTCACTGACTAGACTTACACTCACCTAAGGGCAGGGTCCCTACCTAAAGGGCCTTCCCTATGAACTTACCCACTAACCTAGTGGGGAGTGGGGCGTACCTGGGGCCTGGTGGTAACCTGGCCTAGTGTAAGAAGCCACTTGCTCCTTACACACTTCCTCCCCCTTCCTTCTCCCAGCTCCAACTGACTAGCGTGGTCCCTGCAACATTGTATCCTTCTCCAACAGGAGAAGTTGCAAACTCTATTTGCTGGCTGGCTGCACGTGATGTGGGTGAAAGGGCAGTCCCCAGAGGCTGCTGGGAATTGTAGTCCACTCAGGACCTCTTTAGCATTGGGACCGCGTGCGCTATCTTTACTGCGCCTGTGCGAAGCTGTAATGGCCGCCGCTATGCTTAACTGCGCCTGCGCGACCTTGGGGAGTCCCTGCACTATGGAGTGCCATCTCTACCCCTTCGCGCTCACTATATTGGCCGCCGCATCGCGTCTGCGCATGCGCGAGCCTCTGCGCCCGTGCAGATATAACAAAGATGGCGGTGCCGTTCCTCTGACGCCACCGAGAGACGCGCTCGCCCCCGCAACTGCCTTCTCACTGGTGAAGGTAAGGGGAAGAGGAACGGGGAACTGGGGAGACAAAGGGGACCTGGCTACAAAATGCTACTAGTACAGTATTATTATTATTATTGTATTTGAGCCAGCATCCGCCACCCAGTCCAAAAGCCAACCCCCCCCCAAAATGGGTAAGACCTGAGACTGCACCCCTTATTTATACTCCTCCCAAACCAAAGGTCAAAACAAATGTTTATTTAGCTTGCGAATGTGCAGAAATTCAGACATTCACGTATTCACGCTAATATTTTCAAGATAAAAAAAAAAGAGGTGTGTACCGATCGGAGACTGAGCTTTTAAAATCTGCGCCTGCAAAAAAACGTTACATTTGCAGCGAAGTCGAATGCAGATGAACACTTCACATATGTCTATGTAGGACCTGTGAGATTTCACAGCCAATTTTTGCCGCACCAGTAATTATAGGAGCCAAGGCATCTCAGGAGGTGAAAATAACATGGTTCAGCTCCAGTAGACACTTGGTCAGTGCTTTATTAAGGCATGGGCTAACTGGGCTGTAACGCAGGGCCCCGGATCTTCCAAGGACCCCTGACCTTTCCGAGTCTCCACAAATTCTATGGCCCAAAATGTAATTTTAAATTTGTAGTTCTAACTTTTTCTAAATTGTGGTATGATTACAACCAGGGCCGCCAACAGGGGGGGGACAGCCGGTGCTGGCGTCCCGGGCCTCTTCAGTGTGTGTGTGTGTGTGTGCGCACTCACCTCTGTGTCTATGGTTTCACTGTAGCTGAAAATAGCGCTGTTCAAAGTGGGCAGCTGGAAATGCTGCATTAAATATTCTGGCCTTTTAATTACCACAGTCGGCCTTCAACACCTTGCTTTTTAATTTGCCAGATAAACGTTGCATCGAACCTAACACTTTCTTCTCCTCCTCCGTGGGCTCTTCAGCGCATGCGCAGCGTAGAGGGACATCTTCTGCGCATGCGGGGCATCTTTTGCGCATGCGCCGAGGACAGTGGCCGTTCGGCACATACACACTGGTCGGCGGCTGTTCTCTGCGCATGCGCAGAGTACGGCGGAAGTTCAGCACATGTATAGAGGATGGCGGACGTTCGGCGGATGCGCAGAAGATGGCAGATGTTCGGTGCATGCGCAGAGGATGGCGGATGTTTGGCGCATGCGCCGAGGACAGCAGACATTCGGCACATGCGCAGAGGATGGCGCTTGTTCGGCACATGCGCAGAAGACCGTAGACGTTCAGCGCATGCGCAGAGAGCAGTGGCCATTCGGCACATGCACATGCGGAGGTGAAGGGTGGTATTGAGCATGCGTGGTTCGGCCTGCAGCCTCCACTTCTGCGCATGCGTTGCTGACAACTTCCGTGCGGCCTGGAACTGGGAGGTATGTGCAAGGACGGGTGTGCGTCTATCTGTAGCGTGACGTCACTTTTTCATTACAACACAACTGATTTCTCCTCTCAAAACTCTGCAGGTGCCAGCTAAGAAGTTTCACTTCAATAACACAGTTCAGCCCCGGAGGCCCCACCAGTTTTTCATCCTGTAAACAACAACAAAAGAGAGTGGAGATAGGAGAAATCGATGCCCAAAGTCATTCCTTCCTCATACATTTTTTTAATGTAATATCTGTACCAGTATAGGGTATTTATTGCAAACCAGTATCACTGAGTGGAGATGAAAGGGAAAGGCTGTAACTGATGGAATATCAAGGGTGAATGGGCGTTGAGCACCTAATGGGTTAAATGAGCGGTGTCCCATTGGATACTCATGTAATTTCATTTCCCTATTAGGAGATGGGAGTCGTCACATGACTGTAAAGCGCATGATTTCATGTCATCTTTTTGTTTTCATTTTCCTCCTTTGGATCTGTCTCCATGGCCAATTATCCAGATGGATATCCTACAAGATCCAACGACAAAATAATACTTATCAGGCTTAATCTCAAACTGGGATAACTCCTGGAGAAAATGTTTCATAGATGTTGCTGTTGAAAAGCTTTGTAGACCACGTATAGGTCACTTCTTCAGCATTTTGTAGCACAAACACTTGCAGCTCTATTGGAAACTGCAGTCTGTGTTGTTGTGAATAGACAAGCAGCTTCACAGTGTCAGAGCTGAAGGCAGCTCTTCTTTCCTGTTCAAAGAGCACAAGTGCATTATACCCACAGACCCACAGACTAAATACGCCTTTCACATCAGTGCTTTTTCATGCAGTGCTGTTTCAGAGGTGAGGATGAATGGAAGATTGGATATAAATGTGTTTTTGTTTTTTCTTGAACCCTCTGCATCAAGGGAATTCCCCGTAACAAAACCAGGTATTCGTTTTCTTGTGTATAGAAAAGAATTAGTTAGTCTGACCTATGATTGTGCTCGTGATAATAGAACATTGATCTTGATTTCTTTACCATTCTCCAGCTCACAATACTCTTGGAGTGTAAGTTGTTTATCACAAAGCTACACTATTTATAGCATGCATGGTAAAAGCCCTAAACTTTAATGTGTACATTAATTTGTTTGCTGCACTAAATCCTGCAACCAACTACTTTTCTGCATGTATTATTATTATTATTATTATTATTATTTTCATGTAGTCTTACTGGGCCAACATATTCTAGGGAACAATACAATAAATGTGTTTGAAGGTAATGCTATATATGACACATAATAATAGCATTATAAAATATATATAAACACTGTAGGTGATGTGAATCATCCATCTAAGGAGCTACATTTAGAGCTTAATTTTATATACTTTAAGTTGAGCTGTTTTCAGATGAAAATTCCTGTTGAATTGGCTGAAAATTGACATAATGGTCACTTTGGCATATATAGAATTACCCGTGTAGTCCACCTGGACAAAGAAAGAGAAAGGATAAGACTCACTAAATGAACTGTTATGTACAGTACTGTATAATGTTCTCCTTAAAATAAGGGAACTTTCTTAATTACTTATGTCAGTTTTTAATTGCATTGAATCACAATAAGCATTATCTTTCATACATTTAACCCTTTCAGGGCACTTTCTCCTATTTCACCAAGCTTAGTCCATAGGTCCTTAGTCCAGCCGCGGGCATGGTAAAGGGAAGAGCGCTGACGCTCATGCTCTCCTTTTTCGTGTCCCTGCATGAGCGTCAGCGAGCGCACTTGTGTGCCGGGTGGGAGGCGGGCGGGAGGCGGGCCTGGAGGCGGAGCGGGAGGCGGGGCTAGCGCGCCACGTCACGGACTGCCATTGGCTTCTGGCAGTCACGTGACCGGCCCTGCGCTTCCCTCAGCGGGAAAACTAAAATTGATCTGTCGGCTGAAATTCCACACGCCTCCGCACGCCTGCGGAAGCGTGCGGAAGCGCCGTCTTATGCCGTGCTGAGATGGAGTGCTCTTTTAATAAGATTTATTTTGGCCATTTAAAACAATATTACTTTTTTGGGACCAAAGGCCCTTAAAATGAACACTTCCAGCCATGTTAAGCTTCTTCCTCTGTGAGAACATAGACCCAAAATATATTTGATAGCCCACAATCATTAGTTTTGATTCTTATGATAAGTAAATGATAAGCAGTGTACTGTAGGTGAAAGATTGTCAGGACTCAACTACTGTACTAAGGTCTGCTTCTTTGTCTGCAGCCCACCACTATACCGGCAATCGGGGCTGCTGCGCCACACATAATCTAGTGCAGTCTGCTCCCGCCTGGTCTGGATTCATCCGCTGGGCACTTCATTTGCCCAGCCCCTCAGCCCCTGGAAACAGAGGCCTCTAATCCAGGTTTCTGCCCATTTGGGCCTAACACGCTTAAACCACGGGTCTGCTGTCCGCCGCAAGCACTGCCCTCCTCCATACTTATCTCCGTCACTCCCTGAAGTGCCAGTGCTATTGCCGGTCTGCTGGGATCAGGCGCGTGTCTGTGTGTGGCCACAGCAACCCATCCAACACTCAAGTCCAACTCTCAATAGTCCTTCCTGAGTGTGGTGCAGGCTGCAGCAGTAGGAGGCACTGTGTCAAGGAGTCTGTGGCTGTACTACTAGGAACATGGTAAGTAATCCTTTCCTTCTTCTCCCAGTCCAATATACCCCTATTTGACCCATCACCACCCCAGACACCCCCCCCCCTCCATCACTCTTAGGTACACCCCAGCCGTCCCCTGGCCTAAGGTGGCTGTTTTTTTCTATCAGTCTCATAAGAGGGCATTTTAGTAAAAATTCTTCAATTAAATTCAGGCAGGTATTTTTTTTTTTTACAAAGTGGGTGCAGTCAGGGGTGGAAGCCCTGCTCCTTACAGTTGTCCTGGGCCCAAATATTTCTGTTGGTGGCCCTGTTGGTACCTGCTATATTTGGAGTTTACCTTGATGGCGTTAGTAGGTTTGAATCGTGTTGATCAAAAGTTGCGACTTAATTACTCCTTTATTATTAGATTTAGGTTCTAATTGTAGGAATTTCAGTCAATTTGGGAGGAGCGCTGGAATTGTATTTTTGTTTAAGGAAAACGTCATCCTTGAAATTTCTGTTGTAATATTGCTGTGAGCGAACAGGAAGAGGGCTCGCAAGGATGCACAGTCAATATGTAACAAAGAACAATTTCTCATATCCGTAATCCATTACAAAATGGTGTTGAAAGAACATTTGTAGGTTAGCTATGGAACTGAGTTAGGAATCATTCTGAGTTAGAATCACTAGAATATAGGGTCACTTTATACTTAAGTCAAAAATGAATATCCAGTTCACGTACAGTACTGTACATACCTTAATTTGTCATACAGAAATGTAACGTGAACCAATGAAAATTGTAAATTGTAAATCGACAAAGCATGAAGAAACTTGCCGGCTGTATTCACGAAGTGTTGATAAGCCATACGCACGATTAGAGTGTTGTTGGTAATGGTGTGTGTCATTTCTCAGCAGGAGTAGTGAGTCCAGATCATTTCATTTACACAAAGTACCACATGTTTAGAAGCAGAGTGAAATATAATTAACTTGCGTGATACTCTGTCAGTTACAAATACATTACCTATGGATCTTTCCATTCACATTAATAGTTAACATTCTTGTGACATTAAATGAGCGGTTTCTCCTACTCCTTTTTTTTTTTTTGTCCCCAATTTTTATAGGGTGGGAACTGGTGGTCCCCTGAGCTCAATTTCCCTATTTACAGCTCTGGGCACCCCCCAGTGTCCGAGATACTAACTGCTAAAGTTACAGGGTTTAAATCTCCCCCTGGGAAGACAAAATGGCTGCCAAATCTCAGGCCAATAGGAAGCTGCAACATCATCGATTTGGTTGGCCCTTTAAAAACCAGGAAGTAATATCGGTAACTTCACCAGTATCTCAGTAGGGGGTCAGCAGCGGTTCAGCTCTGGAGGTCACCCCGGTTCCAATCCTGTAAAAAAAAAGAGGCTAGTTATGATGGAGTGCTCTTTTAATAAGATTTATTTTGGCCATTTAAAACAATATTACTTGTTTGGGACCAAAGGCCCTTAAAATGAACACTTCCAGTCATGTTAAGCTTTTTCCTCTGTGAGAACATAGACCGAAAATATATTTGATAGCCCACAATCATTAGTTTTGATTCTTGTGATAAGTAAATGATAAGCAGTGTACTGTAGGTGAAAGATTGTCAGGACTCAACTACTGTACTAAGGTCTGCATCTTTGTCTGCAGCCCTTAGCAGACAGCTCTGCTTGCTGCAACACCTGCCTATAAAAAGCCACCTGTTACTCACCTCTCGGCTTGTCAACAGCCTTGGTACAGTAGCTGGACCGTGACTTCGGATCAACTTTGCTGTTTTTTCCGGCCCTGTTCTTCTGTCCGTCCCACTGTCCTGACTTCAGAACGCCTGGCTACCCCTTCTCCTGCATCCCCTCTGGACTCTCTACGGACCATTGCCCCGCGGATCCGGATTCCTGCTCCAGCTATCTGCTACAACCCCAGATTATTCTGAACTTCAGACTCTCCCTGTGGATTTCCCCCATTCAGACCTGACAGATTTGAGATGCCCAAATAAAAAAAGCTATTATCCACCTGGAGAGCTACAGTATGGCTGAGTTGCAAAGAATGTGCAAGAGGTGGCAGAGCTTTCAGGAAGAATGTGCTATTTTAGAGGCTGAACGGGCTGTTTGCCAAAACTCCGCTCGTAATTTGCAGCAACAAGTCGCTTATTTCAAGGTTCCTGCTTCAAACACAAGTTCCTCTACTACTGGGTTCCCTGCAACTTTTTGATATCCCTATTGTTGATTATAAGGCTCTTGCCTTCAATTTCCCCACCATATTTGGTATACCTATTACGGATTCTAAGACTCCTGCTTTAAAGACAAGTTTACCTTTCACTGGTTTTCCAGCAGGGTTAAATATACCTGTTTCTGATTCCAAGACGTCTGCTTTAAAGACAAATTCATCTTTTACTATTTCCCCTGCAACGTTTGATATCCCTGTTACTGATTCTAAAGTTCTTGCCTTAAAATTCCTCATACTATTTGGTATACCTATTACTGATTTTTTAAGTCTCCCAGCTCAGAGACCAGCTTATCTTTCACTGATTCCTCTCCAGTACCTGAGATAACCCTTGATGATTGAAAGGCTCCTGCTTTTAAGACAAGTGCATGTTTCACGGATTACCATGCAGTACCTGATTTAACCCTTGATGATTCTGGGACTCCCACTTCAAATGCAAGTTTACTGCTGCGGCCAAGTTTATTCGAGCATTTGCCCGTTCTTGGCCGCAGCAGTAGCCTGGCGCGCGCCCGAGAGTGACGGGCGCGCGCCGAAGCAGCGGAAGAGCGCCCTCCGATCGGGGCGCTCTCCCTACCGCTGCCGGGTCCGCCGGGTCCCCCGGAACCCCCTGCCGCTGTCCCGCGATTGCGGGACACCAGGGCTCCCTCGGGGAGCCCCTGGACGCGCGTGCAGGGGGCGCACGCTCCCGAAGACGCGTGACCGCGCGTCTATGACGCGCGGCACGTGTATGTCTCACTAATTTGCCTGGCGCCAAAAGTTCAATGGATAGTCCTGTACTCCTCAGGGGATCAGCACACTTGCTTGACAGGCCATGTAGGGGAAAAAACACAAACAAACACAGATCATAGTGCAACTCTGCAGGGTTAAAACAGGTCAACACTACACATACAACATAGAGACTCCTAGTGACTATAAAAACTATTTATTAAATAAAAAGAACTATGCCATAAAATGGTATGGACAGAATGGAACACCGCTGGTCATCCAGATGGGAAAAATCAGAGCCCTACTTACAAGCAGCAAGGCATATACTTGCATTGCAACACACCTGCCCTGGTGTCACTTTGAGTTTGGTACTGGATTATTTCGGGACACTTGGTTCGGTTTTGAGCCCCATTGCAGCTGTTAGTTCTTTTCCTTGGAACGGAGAGAATGAGGATAGGGAGCCTCACGTGGAGTAGAGCTGTGAGCCCCACGAGCGGGCCTCCGTCCTGCCACTGTTCCTGGTAACCACCCCTGTAGGGTCGGGTCGCACGAGAGTCGCGGCGTCAGCAGGATAACATCTTCGCTAAGACATCAACAGCACCCAGAGGACTCTATGTTTGCAATGCATTATATGCCTTGCTGCTTGTAAGTAGAGGGCTCGATTTTTCCCATCTGGATGACCAGCGGTGTTTCCATTCTGTCCATACCATTTTATGCATAGTTTCTTTTTATTTATAATGTTTTATAGTCACTAGGAGTCTCTATGTTGTATGTGTAGTGTAGACCTGTTTTAACCCTGCAGAGTTGCACTATGATCTGTGTTTGTTTGTGTTTTTTCCCCTACATGGCCTGTCAAGCAAGTGTGCTGATCCCCTGAGGAGTACAGGACTATCCATTGAACTTTTGGCGCCAGGTTTTTTTTCTTTGTTTCCAAGTATTTTCTGTTAGTACTGACAGTATTACTAGGCAGCCATTACATTTTGTATTTTTACTTGTCACATTGGTGTTTTAATCTTTAGCGCTTGTTCACATTTTTCCTTTTTCACTAATTTGTCTGCATTACCTGATGTACCCATTGCTGATCCTAAGACACCCATGTCATAGACAAGTTTTTCACTCACTGATTTTTCTGCAGTATTTGATGCAATCTCTGTTGGTTCTATGGCCCCCACTTCAAAGACAAGTTTTCCGTGCACTGATTTTCTTGCAGTGCCTGATGTATCCATGGCAGATTCTAAGGTTTCCACATCAAAGACAAGTTTACCACTCATGGATTTTTTGGCACCTATATTGATACATCCCGATACCTAACTGCCCAAGGGTACTGGCCTCCTAATGATGGCCAATCCAACGGCCGAGAACTACTTTGTCAGCTCGACTGTCACAGATAAGTGGCTATGTGTAACTGGACTGAACCTTGACAAGAGGATTGTATCTGAGCCTCTAATTGGGTAACCTCAGTCACTGTCCATGCTGTCTTTTGACCGGATTCAACCTGTGGCAGTGTTCTCATGAACTTCTGCCTGCTGATCAGAGTAATAACATTTCTCCACTAGACCTTTTGCCTTATGGTTCTGACCAACCCTCTGAGCTTCCTACATCATACTTTGGAACTCCTACATAGAAATTTGCAACCATTTTTCGGCCTTCTGATGGGCTTATACAGTCTGTGCCTGATTCCCTAGCCTTGCTGCCACTATTCATGTTCAAGTATTCAGACTTTCATGATGAACTGGTATCTATGCATATAGAATCACGAGAAGCAAGTCTTTACCTCTGAGTTAACAATGCCTGTGATGTAATCTGAGTCTTCTTATGATAAAGTCCCTATTGGATGAAACGCGTTGGTGCGTTAGCATTCTCCTTACCATTGTGGATTGATTAATTAAATACCTTGCTTTTTACTTGGAGTTGCCCTGGATTCATTTATTATCATGGATGGCGGTTGTTGCTGTGCTCCTTTGCTTACCTTCTCTGCTTGCTGATTACCCTCCAGGATTGCACGCTTATGGTTCCTGGCATATTGAGGATCTTCCCTGGACACCCCAAAGGGCAGGTAATGGGCCTTTGCCCTTTGCATTTATTCCTGACCCTATGATGGGAATACTGTGGGGTTAATACGCCTTGACCTTTGATGCAGTGGTCAAGTGGACTCTGCTAGGTCTGGTTATCCCTTGGATCACATGTGTTCTTATGGACTGTAATATCTTATTGGTTCCATTTTGCCATCCCTGTGTGGATCATTTACCTGGATCAGATCATATACATATATGAGCATCACTCTCTCCTCACACTTCCTACTATTCATGCTCAGCTGGTTTTTTTTTGTCTGAGGGATCATAATACCACCAACAGCTCAGTTCTTCTGATACATTCTGCATATCAAGATTTACAGAACCAATGCTTTCTGTCTCAGAGGTGTCAGTTGACCAATTACTTTCTCTGTTGGATCAGCTTCATCTATCTGACTTACTGTAAAGCTACGGCCTCAGTCCTCCCTGCTGCACGCGTGCCTGGCGGCACGTGAAGAGACTAAAGCCGCGAACGGCGGTCTGTAGGGGAGAGCTAGGGGAGCGTGGGGGGGGGGGGGGGGTAGGGGGGGCGGCGAGGCCATGACGGGGCATATCTGCCCTGCCATTGGCTGTGCACCACCATGTGACCGTGTCATGGCACGGGAAGACAAAATTATTGTCTTCCCTGCCAGCGTAAGCGTCACAGTGCTTGGCGTGCCCACACACACACAGTCACTGGGGCCTGCCCCATAGAGGACTGTGCTGTGGAGTGGCGCGCACGCTGTAGCGTGTAGGGACTCAGCTTTACTGATCAATCTGACACTACCACTGAACTATTGTCTGTAGTTGTCCACTGAACTATTGTCTACTAGTCTGTAAGACACTATCTTATCTCAAGTCAGCTATCCTTAAGAGCCGATCTCGATTCATCTGTTTTTGTCAGAAACGATCTTGCTCTAGGTCTGCTATCCATAAAAATGAGGCGCTTTCACTCTAATTCTATGGCAGAAAAATCACAGATCAAGCAAGTACTTTATCCACAGCAAATTAATGAGTTCCATTCAAGTCTTTTGGTTAAGGCCTGTGCCGCTCCCCCTAGAGTGGGGGGTACTGTCAGGACTTGACTATTAAGGTCTGCTTCCTTGTCTGCAGACCTTAGCAGACAGTTCTGCTTTCTGCAACACTTGACTCCCTCTGCCTGTAAGAAGCCACCTGTTACTTACCTCTGGGCTTGTCCTGGAACTAGAATCAGAGTTCTGTTCCCTTTCCCCTTTTGCAGCTCTGCCTGCTGGCCCTTTATGTTGTAATTCTTTGCCTGCAGTTATTATTCCCTGTGCAGGTGATTTGGATACATTAGTTTCTTTATTTCCTAGCCTCTTGCAGCGGTTGCTACGACTACCCCTGTTACTCCCCTGGCATAGTGGACTGTTCCACTAACCCCTGCCTGTATTCACAGTTTCCTTAGCCCAGGCTCTGTTCCTGTGAGGAGCCTCCATTTTGCTTTCTTTTCACCTCAGCAGGCTAGCAGGCACTACCTTTGCCCTCAGTTCCCGGTAAGAAGCATCGTTTTTACTCTTTGTCCTTACTATCAAGCACTATTATTACAGACAACTCTCTTTCACTACACCATCTACAAGAATATTTGTGATCTGCTGCTTTTCAATAAAGTGAAGAAAACTTATAGTACTTGTGGTGCTTGTAAACAGAAACTAGTTAAGCTGTCTGACCATATATTATCCAGCATATTTCCCTGTGGTTCCAGCACAGGGCTTCTCAACAGCCTTTCTAACTGCACCCTGTGTCCAGCCCTGTTTTACAGATCTACTCATATTATTCTGCACTTCAGATTTCCCCCCATCAGATCTGACAAGGATTCTGCATACACTAAAGAAACAAGTGTAGTGATACATATTCTGTAACTGTCACGTATTAGATAACTATATTGTCTATGGCAGAGGATTTTTTGAAGTGAAACTTCTTTAGTGGCACCTCATTCCTAATGGGACAAAAATGGATTCTGGGGATAGAAAATGAAACGGATGTGACGTCAAAGTGCTGACGTCACAGTGCTGGCAGTTGAGGCCAGGCTGTGGGCTCTTAACCATCTTTGTTCCCCCCCACACGGCTGCTTACATGCTCCCCCCCACCCGCTCAACATTTACTCGCCGCCGCAGCTCCTAACGAGCACTGCTCCCCCCACCCGCTGACATGCGCACCGCTCCCCCTCAAAATTTAATCGCCGCCACTCCCTGCTGACCTCCCCCGGCCGAGGCATGGAACGGCTCCTGCTCCCGTAGCACCATCAGAAGGGGATCGCTGCCCCGGCGGCTGTAACGCTGGTCCCCGCCCGCTGCCATGCCGCGCATGCGCAGTTGTGATGGCGCCGTTGACGGACGCCACACATGCGCAGAAGCGGCTGGCAGCGGCATCGTTCCCCCCACACGCTCCTAGTTCTAACGCCCATTGGCAGCGGCGCCATTCAGCCCTCCACTGGCAGACGGCGCAAACCCGGGCGCAACCCGCGCGGCACAGGGGCTCGGTCACTCACACCCGTGCCGGGCGCATGTACCCCGCAGAATTTGCGTGCGAGGGGGGGGGGCCAGAATTTGCGTGCGAGGGGGGTGTATGTGCAGAATTTGCGTGAGGGGGGCACACAACACAACGAGACATACACACACAACGCAGAGAGAGAGAGACATACACACACAACGCAGAGAGAAGCGGAGAGAGACATACACACACAACGCAGAGAGGGAGAGACATACACACACAACGCAGAGAGAGAGAGACATTGACACTCTCACACTGACTGACACTCTTACACTGACTGACACTCTCACATTGACTGACACTGTCACACTGACTGACACTCTCACACGCACACACACTGACTCTCACACGCACACACACTGACTGACACACGCACACACACACTGACTGACACACACTGACTGACGCACGCACGTACACACACTGACTGACGCACGCACACACACTGACGCACACACTGACTGACGCACGCACGCACACACACTGACCGACACAGAGACATTCACACAACACAGAGAGAAAGAGACATACACTGACTGACACACACACACATTGACTGACACACACGCACACACTGCCTGAAACACATGCACACACTCACAAACAAACACACATACATACATACATACTCTCTGACTGACATACATACATACTCACTCACTGACACATACACTGACTGACACATGTGTGCCGAGCACGCGCGTTATAAGTCAATTTCTGTGACAAAAGTCATAGAAGTTTCACTTACAGTACTATGCGCGTGCACAGCACACACAGCTTTTTTTTTTTTTACCTCATGCCTCTTAATTTAAATGTATGGTACTGTACTTTACCCCCATCTTCTTCAGTTTGCTATGTCTGGAGTGTCAACAGAGCTGAGCGGTGCTATTCCATAAAACAACTTCCAGCGCCAGAAGACACTTTATGGTCTATGCACCTGAAGATCTGCCAACTTTGACATGTCTTTCCCTGGGTTTGACCTTTCGTGTTATCTGCTCTTCCTCATTTAACCCCCCAAAACGTATCCAGTCACAGCTCCTCATGTGAAAATCCACCCGGACTCACTCTTTTCATGAACCCCCCCCCCCCCCCCGTGTGCGTTCCACACTCGCCCGAGAGACTTTGCGAAGATCTCGCATACATGGTTTAATCGCCCCACTTTGGTCTCTCTATTGTTCGTTGCACTCTTAGGGGGATGTTTAAAAAGGTGAAAATGAGGCAAAATCCTTAAAATCCCAGTAAAGTCCTAGTTATTTTGTGTACGCTGATCTGCATTTTTCAAGCCTAATCGAAGGTGTGCGTATTGTGTCACATAATGGTCCTAGCAGCATTAAGCTATTTAATGTAGTTAAGAAAAAGGAGTGTGTTTAGGGGAATGCCTGCAGGCTTGCCCTGCCGCAGCAATAAAAACCACACGTAGTAAATTGTTTAAGTAAATGACCTTTAGTCATTTTGCTGTATGGATAGACCCACTGGGTCAGTCTCCCTCCAACAGAGGTAAAAGAGAAGTTTCGCAGTTTAGTGTTAGGACCTGCAAATTGGGTTATGCATTGATGTGGCTTGCAGGCTTATAACGCTTTGGCCAAAGGGTTTAACTAAATGACCTTTTATTCATGAGAATATTATTGTTGAAGTATTTAACTATATACTATTGACTATGTATTTTGTCACATTGGATGTAGCATTGGGCTTTTCTGTCTTTTTGTTTTATAGTAAATTGTTACATACTTTTTAAAAAGTTCACACCTATTATTTGCTCATTCGTTTGTATTTCTCATTGTTCTCTCAGTCATTTGATTAGCCCCATTCTTCTTATATACCTCAATTTTAAAGCAGTGACTAATAATTTTAGGAGCAGCTTCAGACGAACGGTCTTTGTTCAGTGTAAATAAATAAAGGGTATTTTATAGAATTATTTTTGACAATAAATAAAAATGGCCGCACATATATGTATAAAAAATTGCGTGTTCAAAATATCTGTTTTGGCATAAATTTTAAGCCAGGATTAGTCTTGAAACATAATCCCCGTTGTACCTATAAATTACTTAATAAATGGTCAGAAATTAAAGTGAATTATTTCTGATTTCATTCATCAATTTGAACAGCATTTTGGATTCATTAAACAGGGCAACACAGCAGAGTGACATGTATGTTTCCTACTTTGAATATACAAACATGGGTGTATATACATGGGAACCTTCCACTGTGCCTAAAAAGGAAAGTGTTTGACCAGTATAGTATATCCTGCTGGTGCTCACGTATGGATGTGAAACTTGAACCGTAAATGTAAAGACAATTCAAAAGCTTAGGAAAACTCGAAGTGTGGAGACCTGTTTGCTGGCTATTACCCAAAGAGACAGGACACATAATACATGGATTTGAAACCAAGTAAAAGTATGTGACATCATCACAAGGGTGAAGAAATCAAAATGGCAGTGGGCCGCACATATTGCAAGATGTCAATGGTATTAAATATAACTTTCTTTCACCAGATTATCGGGTGTGTCTCCCTTTTTCCTCAGAAATATATACACTGGCGACACACTTTATTCGAGCTCGGCTAGTCCCACGAATTCGGGTATACCCGGGTGTATTGAGGTTTGTGACTGTTTTCTGCCCGAGTGCATTGAGGTATTTTCCAGGCAGGGATTGAAGCATTTTATTCCCGCTGGCTGCAATACTGCACAGTATATATATATATATATACTGCATTACAATTCATGAATTTATGCCATCTGGTAGACACGCGAAGCATTGCAGCCTATTAAATCCTAATCATTATCATTTAACAGATCAGCCGCCCGTCAGCCAGGCATGAACCCAGGCTGGGAAGGCAAACGCAACGGGGCTTGTCAGAGGTGAGGAGCGGCGCATTCCAGGTATCTGCCAGGTACATACTGGGTATTTGCTCGAATAAAGTGTGTCGGTGCAGTATGTACTGTATATGCAAGCGTGAGCCAACACATAAGCAGTCAGTGGCTCCTAGCCATTATTGAATGATGAACTGGGGAATCGGCATCCCCTGTAGAATCTTGATATAATTAAGATCTTTGGCAGGGAACTTGTTTGGTTGGAAGACAGTTATTAAGGAAAGGCGGGGAGTATCCACAGCAATGCTGCAATTACCATCTGTGTTTGTAAGAGTTCATTGTACCTCAGAATGGCACAGATTGTTATATGTACACTACTCCTATGTTTGTGATTTACAGTCAGAATTAAATGTAAAGTTAGTACATCAATAAACAAAATATCACTAATAAAACTTTTGTGTTTAAGGCACTGTAAGAGATGTGTGCAGAGGTATGCAAAAGGAGACTGTTTTAGGGTGAAATTAATATAAGGCTTTATTGCCTGTTCCTTTAAACACTGTAAACACAAAACATAAAAGAAAAACCTGCTCCACTTTGGAGAATAACTAGACAGTACTGTATATGCCCTATCAAACTATCTGTGGCTGGCTGGTTAAGCCAGTTCCCCGTCCCCCCCCCCCCCCCCCAAAAAAAATATATAACAAAAACATTTCTCAGACGAGAAAGCAAGAAACAGCACTCAAATGTAAACAAAATAAACCTGTATTAGTGAAATACAAAGCACACTTAAATCCAACGTTTCGGTCCAGAAAGGACCTTCCTCAGGGTAGTGCTGGAGAACAATGGTACCTAGAAATCATTTATACCCAAAGTTCACCAAGTGCAATCAATTAGAGGGAGATAATTGATCAATCAAAGAGACCCACGTCAGCTGGAAAAATCACAGGTGCGCGGTGGACATCTTGAGTAGCTGAGGTAAGTCAACATGTTGTATAACATCATCTGCATGTGCGCATGCACGTGGGAGGAGGGCGTCCGTCTCTGGTAGGAGTATAGTGACGCCCTCCGTTGCCTGGTAGCGCAAGCTCTGCGTCTAATCACCAAGGCAACCGGATACTGAAAGTACCGTGCATGCGCGTACCCAAGCGCAGTCAATCTGGTCCCGCCGGGTAAGCACCATCCACGTGAGTGCCCGCAGCAGCATAGAGTCTCCCTGCGGAGCATACAAGTGAGGAAATACCGGTGAATGAGATGTATGGGAATTAAAAACACCCCGGCCTTCTACCCGTCAGCCTGCACCCACAACTCGTGGCCATGCACAGATTCTCAGGGCCTTCACGTTGCCAGTACTGTGCCAAGCTCTGTTAAAGGCAAGAAGAGTGACATCGGTCAAGCTGGGGCCAGTTTCCTTTCTCCTTGTGAGGACCGAAGGACTCACATTGATCACTCTATGACCAGCACAGAGTCTCGTGCCCCTAATATTCATCATCTACAGACCGGCACCACAGCACTGTGGCCAGTAACATATGCTGACCCGTTACTAACGACGCCTGCTAAGAGACCCCGGCCAACCCACCCTCCTCCCAAATCCCAGGCTCGCCCTCCGCTTGGCCACCGACCTCATCCCTGACCAATCACGAATCAGCCCTGCCAAGTTACGCTCCCTTCTGATCGGACTGAGTGGCCGTCATCATCGATTGCGCTTGTGTAGTCGTCAATGGCTGCGCTTCCTCTCAGCGGTGGGCAGTTAGTGATGGTGGTTGGCCGGGTCTTCGCGGTGGTGCGCGCGATGCAGAGCTGGTGAGGATGCAGCGTGCTCAACCCACCCCCCCTCCTGTTACCAGAGCAGCCCCCTCCCTCTCTCCTCCCCCCGGCAGAGCTGTGGGGACACAGCGCCAGTATCGCGGGCGTTTGTGTGTTTGGTCGCGCAACAAACGCAATTGCACGCACACTCCTAGCATGGCCGCGACCTTCGACACCATAAGGGCTCGTCCAGGCCAAGAGCGAGCGCGCATGCACACTCGCTCTCAGAGCAATCAAACACATTACGACAATGTGTTTGACCAGCGTGCGCGACCATGAGCGCTCCGCTGCTTGGTGAAACAAATACTTTTGAATTTGTCGCACTTGCCCTGGTCAAGTGCACGGTTCAGCTAATGAGGGCAAACCATTCACGTGACGTCACAGGCACGCCCCCCTGCGCGTGAAACTACGCAGGACACAAATTGCCCCTGCTCTCATATATATAATTTATTGGCCAGTAGTGAGTGCCCTGTTCTGAGGGGATTATTAATATTATAGGCTAAATGTAGGCTATTTTCATAAATAATAGACAATTTTGTATAGTTATATAGATTCTTTTTTAATTAAAATAAAATTGCAAATACATTGAAGGACCTCCATATACACTCACACTGCAGCTATCTATATCTATAGATAGACACACTAGTGATGGACCGGCTCCTAAAAAAAACACCGGGTACTCGGGGGAAAAAAGAAAATGACCAGGCCTGGTACCCGGGTACCCAGCCAGGTAGGTTAGGGGGACAGCAGCCACAGCGGGGGAAGAGAAGGACAGCATCCTGCAGAGAAGGTCAGCAGCCGGCGGCGGAGGGAGAGAAGGACGGCATCCTGCAGCCGGCGGAGGAGGGAGAGATGGACGGCATCCTGCAGCGGTCAGCAGCCGGTGGCAGAGGGAGAGCAGGACGGCATCCTGCAGCCGGCGGCAGAGGGAGAGAAGGACGGCATCCTGCAGTGAAGGTAAGCAGCCGGCAGCAGAGGACAGCAGCTGGTGGCGGAGGGAGAAGAGGACCATGTGAGCGGAGCAGGAGTGGCACAGAAGGGCGGCAGGGAGGATTTGCGCTGTAGCAGCAGACACCAGAAGTCAGAGAAGACTTTCGGGTCAGACCGCTGGGGGGCGCGCGCGCGCACACACACACACACACACACACACACACACACACACACACACACACACACACACACACACACACAGGCTATATATATATATATATTTATATATATATATATATAAGGAAAAAACAACAGGCGCACTCGTAGTGTATTATGTTGAAATTTTTTAAAAATGTATATGGGACTGGTAAAAGTAAATTGCACACTCACAAACATTCCAGCAACGTAACCGTCTTAAGGACGAAACGCGTAGGGTGTGTTTTGGATTATCTGTGTACTACAATTGAATTTGATTTATGCGCATATACAAGCATACTGGTACTTGAATTGCATCTAAAGCATAGTGTATGCATTAAATACAACTGATGCAGTGTTTCCCAACGGAGAGGATCCAGAGCCTATCCAGGAGCTCCCGCTGACGTCACGATTCTCGCGAGATTCCGGTGAATGGTGAGGCTGGAGCAAGGAAGTACTTGGAACATGGAGGACATCCACGCAGTTACCGATACTTGCAGCGTATGGTGGAGCCCCCAGACGGGTACGTTGCTGAAATCCTGCTACTGTTGGCGATTGAGTTTTACTCATACATGCTCATGTTCCTGTTATGTTTGTGAGTGCGCAATTTACTTTTACCAGTCCCATATCAATTTTTCAACATAATACACTATGAGTGCGCCTGTTGTTTTTTCCTTAGATATCTTTGAGGGATTTGGTGGTCCCCCCTTTTCAGGCTGCAGAGACTCTGAAGGACAGTGTTTTTGGGATTGGACTTTCACTTGTATTGTATATTTTACATATAATTACATATAATGATTTTATTGTTTTTTAATTTTATTTTAAGTTTCAATTCATTGCATGGTTATTTCCCTATAACTATATTGGTTGCAGTACATATATTCACAGCAATACAATATCTGTATCAGTGGGGGCCTGAGCCTCCTCTTACTGGGAACCTGGGGTGAGTCTTCCGGATCGATCTGGTTTGCAGCGCCTCCACCTGTGTAGTGTTCTAGGAATGTAGAAGGTTGCCTACACAGGACCCACATACACAATAAGTACATACACTGAGATGTATATAACCAGTTTACTGTATACGCAGAATAACCGTAACCATAATCATAACCGTAACACTTTACATCAGTTTCAGCAATAACCACTGTGTACTTTATAATACTACTTCCCCTAGTTAACCCCTTTGTCCCGTGGTCAGCGCTGCCACTATGTGAGAATATATATATATAGGTGATTTGTTGGTGCACTTATGAAGGTACCTGCCGAGTGCTCCTGCACTCGGGCCTGCAAGCAACTTCGAAAAGGATCTGCCGCTTGGTGATCCGGCCCTTCCTTGCACGAGGGTCCGCCAGGGGCGTTCCCACCCTGGAGATAGTCTTTGTCTCTTTGGGCGTAGGCTTGAGCCCAAGCTTCTTCTCGGGGAGGGCAGCGTCCGCTGTGTCTCTAACTAACACTGGTACTAAATTGGCAGGGTCCCTAACCTAGGGCCTGTCCCTGTAGCACCACAAGCTGTGAGGGGCTCAGGACCTAACTGGGGCCTAGGGGGTTGCTTGCCTAATGCAGTGGGTCACAGACCCCTGCACTCACCTCCTTTCCCTAGCTCTTCCTGGTCCTGACTAACGTGCTCCTCCAGTGCGCAAAATGTATCTAATCTCCTCTGCAGGGAGATGCTACAGCCCTATTGGCTCCCTGGCGTCACGTGGGGTCCCCTAATGCTCATGGGACCTGTAGTCCCTGCTTAGAGCCCTCCTCTCATTGGCCTGCGTTCGCGCGCTTGTTCTGCGCATGCGCGAACTTCCCGGCCGGCCACCGCACCGAAATCCCCACTGCGCATGCGTGCGCAATCCAAAATGGCGGCGCTCTGCTCCGAGAGCAACCGGGAACCTCCGGAGCGCCGAAGCGCTCCCTGCATGGCCCCCACCCTCCAGAAGTGCCGGCGGGTCTGTCGAGTGACCCCCGACAGCGGAGGTAACGAGTGGGGGGTCGCGGGGCACAGGGGACCTGGCTACATCTATATTTATATATATATATACACACACACACATATACGTGTGTAAGTGAAAATACACTAATCTAGATTTTAAAAAAGCCAGATGGGGGGTGATGGGGGGGTGAGAGAGAGGGTGTGTGAGAGAGAAGGGGGGGTGAGAGAGAGGAGGGTGACAGTGACAGGGTGAGAGGGGGAGGTGAAAGAGAGGAGGGTGACAGTGACAGGGCGACTGAGTGACGGTGAGAGGGTGACAGTGACGGTGAGAGGGTGACAGTGGGAGAGGGTGGGTAACAGTGCGAGAGGGTGAGTGACAGAAAGTGGGTGAGAGGGTGGGTGAGAGAGAGGGAGAAGGTGGGTGACTTGGTGGGTGACTGACTGGGTGGGTGACTGACTGGGTGACGGGGGGGGGTGACTGACTAAGGGGGGGTGACTTACTGGGGGGGGGGGGGGGGGGGGGGGGGGGGGGGGGGGGGGGGGGGGGGGCGGGGGGGGGGGTGACTGACTGGGTACTTCTGGTGTCCTGCACACACTCTCACTCGCTCACTCGCTCACTCACACATACGCACACTCATACATACTCTCTCTCCTATACACACACTCATACATACTCTCTCTCCCATACACTCTTTCTCTCATACACACACTCACACACACTGGAGTACGAGGCAGCTTTGGATGGCGATCCGAGCAGGTGGCTCCCCGTCTCATCCTGCACCTACCGCCCGCCCGAGGAGCCAACCAGCCACGCACCACCGCCACTGCCCCGCTCCCCCCCCTCCCCCCCCGCGCGTCCATCTCCCGGCCCTCGCGGGCAACCAGGGGGAAGGGTGCGCCGTGAGTCAAAGGAGCGCAAAGGACCCCCCCTGCTGCTTGTCCTCCTGCTCCCCCCCACCCCCCGGCTGCTTCTCCTCCTGCTGCGGATCGGGAGCGCGCGCGCTTCATTAGAACGCAATGAATGAGGAAACAAAGAGAAAACAGAGAGCAGTACATCGCCCAGTCGCATCAATTTTCGCCGATCAATCACTGGAGAACAGATTGATCGGCAGCTTTGCTATTCACTGGGTAAGTTAGGATTGCATTGATGCAGATATTGAAGTTGAAAAAAACCTCTTTAAAAAAAAACCGCCAGCTTGAACTGCTGCTTTAAATTCCGGGCATTATTGAAATCCTTGCTTTCTGATTGGTTAAAATTCCTGACATTATTCACTCAGTAATGGACCAGAATTTTTGGCACATTGCCAAGTTTTTCAGCCAATCAACTTTGAGTTGTCATACACAAAGCGTGAGATCAGCTCTCAGACAGGGGAGGTAATTGGACAGGAGGCACTGACTCCTCCCCCACCCTGTCAGCAGAAAGCTCTGCACACAAGAACACTGAGGAGAAAGGTGGGTCTGTGGGTCTGTGGGTCTGTGGGTCTGTGGGTCTGTGGGTCTGTGGGTCTGTGGGTCTGTGTGTCTCTCTCTGCAGTGCATATTTTGTGGGTGTAGAGAGGGGGGAGGTTGCAGTGTGTGTGTCTTCAGTGTGTTTTGTGGCTGGAGGAGGGTTTTGTTGGTGTGTGTGTGCCTGAAGTGTGTGGGTTTACATGGGGGCTGCAGTGTGTGTGTGTGTGTGTGTGTTTTGTGGGTGTATAGGAGGGCAACAGTCTGTTTTGTTGGTGTGTGTCTACAGTGTGTGTTTTGTGGGTGTAGGGGGGGGGGGGCTGCAGTGTGTGTTTTGTGGGTGTGTGTTTCTGCAGTTTTGTGGATTTACAGGGGTGCTGCAGTGGGTGTAGAAGGGGGTGGGCCCTTTCTGTTTGTGTCCAGTGTGTGTTTTGTGAGTGTAGAGGTGGAGGAGGGCTGCATTGTGTGTGTATGTGTGTGTTTGTTCCAGAGTGTATGTGTTTTGTGTATAGAAAGGGGGATTCAGTATGTGTATATAGGGGGGCTGTGTGTATGTATAATTTCATTTTAATAAACACGTGCAGTAAAAGTGTAGATGATCATGCTGATAAAATTGTTTTATGTAAAAAAAATAAGCCTACATTTAGCATATAGTAGTAATAATCCCCTCAGAACAGGGCATTACTGGCCAATAATGCCCTGGTTGGGTTAAAGTCCCTCGGCTGCGCCTTGGGCCATCAACTCTTCCAGCCCGGGCATTATTGGCCAGTAATGCCCTGTTCTTCAGGGATTATTACTTTAATTAGTAATATCTAAATTCTCATTTAAACCATCTGCATTTAAAGTACCCATATTAAATATCCATTTGCATTCCTGTTTATACAGCTCATTAGAAGTGTGTTCTAGAGCTGTGATGGTCATAGATTTAGGATCTTTGTTAAGATTTTATAAAGAAATGTTTGGACGCTCCATGAGTGAAGAGTTCATTTATAATGTTCCTTCGGTGCTCCATGAAGCAAACTTTTAAGGGTCTGGTGACTCGTCCTATATATTGGAGACTGCTTGGATATGTTAACATGTAGATACTAAAAGAGGTAATACAATTAATATAACCTTTAATAGGATATAAACTACCATTTTTTTTTGTACAGCTGAACCTGCGGTACTCGGGGGCCACAGAATAAGACTGTGCTATAACCGGGATTATGAGATTTTTTTTTTTTATAATTTAAAAACAAAATGGCCGCCGTGATCATGGGTTCCGCGAGGCTAAAGCCCCTATGCACGCGCCTACATGCCCGCCTTGCGCGTGCAAAGTGCTTGCACAGTGCTTCACCACAATCTGCAGTCTGTAGGTTCCTTATTTTGGCGTGGGGGACGTAGCCAAAAGGGGTTGTGGGTGCAGCCATGATGGGGGGCAGGGTCATGACACAAGCACAAAGCAGCTCACAGCACTGCAGCAGCCCCACAGAACTGAAAGCACACAATCAACAGGTAGGGAAAGTGCGTGTGTGCACATGGGGTGTATGTTATTAAAGTTTGCTAAAAAAAACGTTCCAATAACTGAGACCTATTGCATATTTTTGCTTTTTGGTAAGATTCCAATAGTACTTGTCTGTTGTAGCCTTTTTCTACAAAATTGGCCCGTTAAAACCTCACATTTTGGGGCCTATGCTAGCAGCTTTATAACCCACTTATCGAGGCTTTTCAGCAATTATCGACCAAAAAAAGCTACAGCGATTCAGAAAGCCTCGATAAGTGGGCGGCGAAAGCATTAATTGCTATTTTTGGCTCTCGTCCAAAACACATCGCCATCTGTGTCGCGATAAGCCCCTTATCGCCAGTTTTGACATTCTGAAAATTCTTGTAGCTTTGATTTGGTGATCGAGGCTCTAGAATGGCGATTTTCTCCCAAATTCCTCTCGCCAGAAAAAGTTGGTGTGAAGCTGGGGGGCGCGCGAGAGAGGGACTTAGAAAAAAAATGCATATTTCCTTCATCGGATTGATGCCGGGGGTCTCCGGAGCTGATACACATTAATATCAGCTCCGGAGACCCCAGGCATGAATCCGATGCAATAAAATTGCATTTACTGGGAACTTCATTACCTTAGCGGCTAACCGCTAAGGCAATGAAGGGATTAACTACCGGTGCCATGTACGAAGGTGGTATTTGGCCCTTGGGGGGTGTTTAGGCCTTGCAGGGGGTTAACACCGCTAAGGTAATAACGGGGTTAACCCCTCCCGCTACCCACCCGGAAGATATAAATACCCTTTGCAAGGGCCAAGTGCCAACTTCACCCATCCTCGCTACTCACAATAAACATTGAAAAACACAACAACCCATCTACCCACCTCCTCTACCCCCAACACACCCCCCTCCCAGCACGTACAGTATAGTAATTGGCAAAATTACTATAATCCACATATGCCCATTCAAAATCAAACATTAGCATAAATAAAGTAAATAAAACTTCTACTTACCCTGCCATCATGAAGGGCGTCCTTATCACCATACTCCAGGTCCATGTCCTCCTTTGGCAGCAAGAGTAGCGGTTTTATTTCTTGAATTGTTTTGTTGGTTAGGTGTTTATTTAATTGTATTCTAGTATTTTGGTATAACATAATTTTTATTCTTTTGCGGTTTTGGTGTTAGAATAATTTTGGTACTTGTGTATTTCTTTAATTGTGGTGTATTTTTCGACTGGATGATTTTTTTAATAGGTTGGCCATTGACTGCTATAGTGGCTTATCATGCACATATTATATGGGTATGATGTACCACTGTGCCAATCAATGGATAGAGGGTATAGTGGCCCGTGGGTGGTTAGGCCTCCTGGGTGGGTAGCGGGGAAGGGTGAGTAAACCCCTTAATTACTATAGTAGTTATTAACCGCTACGGTGATTAAGGGGTTAGGGGCCATTAGATTGTTTTTTTTTCTTGTACTCTTGCTGCCAACGGAGGACTTGGACCTGGAGTATGATGATGAGGACGACCTTCATCATGGCAGGGGTATGTAGAAGTTTTATTTACTTTATTTATGCTGGCTGGCTAATGTTTGATTTAGAATGGGCAAATGAGCTATTATCCATATCTGGATAATATGTGTATGTGGATAGTATGTGTTGTGGGAGGTTCTTGGGGGTAGAGGAGGGGGGGGTGTAGGGTTGTTGTGTTTATTTTTCTTTATTGGGGGAAGAGGGGGTGGATGAATGGGTAGTAGCATAGTGTCTGTGGGCTGCAGCTGCTGGAGAGAGCGGGTCCCGATCAGCATTCCTTCATCTACTTTGCTGGCTCTGACTGCTCCGGTTCCTGGAGGGATAGAAAGGTGTGAACCACTACAACATCTGCAGCCATAACCCAACTCGTGAGAGAGGACGTTGTATCTCACCGTGGATCCTGTGCAGCAGTGTCACGGTTGTGCTCGCCACAAACCTGGGTCGGACCGCGTGGCTGAGGTAGGGTTGTAAAAGCACCGACCTTAGACCGCGCAGGCTGATCCGGATTGCGCAGTTCGTAGTCGTACGTAGCAGGATCAGGATAGGAGAAGACAGCATCGTCGTTGCACAAGCCAAGGTCAGGACAGGAGACATCAGGGTAAACGTAGTTCAAGCAGGAGTTTGGCAACAGGTATTCAGGAGAGCCCCGCTTCAGCTTAGGAGCGCGGGGTTGGCCTCTGCGCGTGCGGCGACCATGGCCCATGGTATTGGTCACAGGAGATGGTAGGCGGACCAGAATAGCACACCGCCTAGCTGCACGGGTAAACCAGTGCTTCAGCGCAAGAGTCCAGAGCGGGCTGGGCAATCCTCCGTTACAGCGCAGGAACCAGGACACGGCCTCTATATTAGGGAAAGAGCAGCAGGCCCCAGGAACCAGGAAGCTGAAGAACACAGGGGAAACCTCCGCTACAGTGCAGGAAACCAGGAGGCTGAAGACGTAGGGGATACCTTTGCTTCAGTGCAGGAAACCAGGAAGCTGAAGACGTAGGGGATACCTTTGCTTCAGTGCAGGAAAGCAGGAATCTGAAGACGTAGGGGATACCTTTGCTTCAGTGCAGGAAAGCAGGAAGCTAAGACGTAGGGGATACCGTTGCTTCGCAGGACATACTGAGGACAGGTAACTGAGCAGGTAAGCTGACAAGACGAGGGTACTGCCGAGTGAGGAGACTAAGACTAACGTGCCTTTGCTTCAGTGGGCAAGCCGAAGCTGCAACGAGGGACATTGCGCAGAGAACACAGCGTTGTTGCGAACAGGTAGTGACATTCCGAGAAGAGACTATATGCTCGTGCGAGGAGCAATTGTGGTGAAAGCGTAGTTAAAGAAGGCCCCAGCGGCCCAATCCCCTCAGTGACAGGGACCTGAGAGCCACCAACAGCAAGTACTGAACTATGAAAACTCTTATTGACAGGCACCTTAGGAGTACAAGGAGTCTTTTCCGAACCTGCAGGCTCGCTAACCACAGGGTACTTAACCTGACAAAACATGAAAGGTGTGTTTTCTAGTGCAAAAAAATTCTGATCACAAACTCCTAACCCGGTAGTGAGGGTGTCTGGGTTTGATTAGTGAAAAAATCAGATGTATTGATAATACTTAGAATCAATTACTGAGGTTCTAGATTTTTGTTGGACATGTGAGAAAAAATAACCCTTTAAAACAGGGCTTTAACTTTCTTCCCGGAGTAACCCAATGGTTGCTGGGGCATATTTAGACACAGTACCGGGGACTGAGTTTCAAGCAAAGGCAGGACACGCTAAATAGCTCAGATTTAAAACCCCAGGACTTGTAATATAGCATGGTGGTCTCAGACAGTACTAAGGGAGTGACCACAGATATGCTGACCCTGGAGGATTAGCCTGTGACAGAGAACATGCAGGGGACCCCCAGCCAGGATAACCATTGTAGGAAGAGACTCAGATATCTGAAGGAGAAATCATTACCTTCAATTCTCAAAAACCAGTAAGAACCAACAAGCGAAAGGGAAACAGTGTGCAGGTTATGAATAAGAAAAAGTCAATGGATAACAGTCGATCTAGAAAATGAATAAGATAAGCTGTACTGACCTTAGTCTTTGTTAACTAACTTAGAAAAGGTCACTGTGGAGAACTAGGGTGGAAAAATCTGGGCACAAATGAACCCCAGAGACATACACTTGTATGCTTTACTAAGCTTAAAGAGAGGAGAACTCAACAGTACACGGTTAATAAATGTAGGTCTTGAAGTAGGTATTTGGTAAGGAATGTCTGGAAACCAGAAATGATCTGCAGATTCCATAATGTGGGGACTATGCGCTGAAGCAGGTACCACCGCTCTCTGGGTGACAGTCTGGTTCAGTGAAATACCCGGGAGAAGGAACTCTGCACCAAGTTTAGGGAAAAACCTGACTCCTGAATACATTTAACAGGAACCAGAACTTTAGCCAAGTCTCCCGAGGCGAAACTACTCTGGGAAACTTGAGCGAAGCACGGGATTTATAGCAAAGAATTTCTAAGGACTCTTGCCGTAAGGTTAGGGAATCCTTCAATGCAACCTCTGCTGTCTGACTTGGGGAATTCATTCCTGAGCTAAACGAAGGCATTAACTTGGAGGCAGCAAGATTTACAGGGTTAATGCAGACAGTGCCTGAGAGTAGAACATAGGTACTCCCTCTCTCTGTCTTAGGAGAGACAAGGAATCTCTCCTCTGCTAGCTAGGGCGTGACCATGGGCTGGCAGAGAACAGTGATTATCAAAGGAGACTCAGAGAGCGGCGCCCACAGGGGTTAATACAAAAGTGACCCTGGAACAGAACTTAGGGATTCTTTCTCTGACGGGAAAAGCGCACAGGACCGCCTAGCAGAGGTTAAGCGTGGAAAACCCTCAAGACCTGGAGAGGGGATTCAGAGTTAAAATAGGAAGACAAGGGACTTATTCTCTGTACTGGAACCTTAGTGTTTGGTTAGCGAAACATACGATCTCCAGGGAAGCTTCACAGACCTTATTGCAGGGGTTATGTAGACATATAATTGAGTCAGGAACCCGTGCATACAATCAGGGCTAGGGACCCGTGTGGTGTTACTATGTTTGAGATATTGGCTAATGGGGCTCCTTGGTCATTCCCGGAGAGGGAGATACATCCTCCTCGGTTTAGCGACAGGACTGGCAGCAAGAGGAGGACTGCCAAGGGGCAGCGTAGGCGGCAGGAGGAGATCCTGATTTATTATAACATGTCCAATGTCAAGCGAAAGTACAAGCAGCGTTTCCTGGCGCGTGAGGCAACATGTAGAAAGGGTCCGTTGAACTAGTGAATGTCCAATGATAAGACAAGGGCATTGAGTGTAATACGGGCGTTGGCCATTTCCCAAGGATTCACCTTATCCCAAGTTAAAGGGCCATCGGGAGAGGATCACAATGTGCCAGATACGTTTTTAAGTTCTTGAGGCAGTAAGCCTACTAAAGAGATCATTACGGGCATTTCTTTTGCAAAGGGGTTAACCTTCAAACATAACGGATCTTCCACAGGGGTAGTTATATCGCACAGATACTGGTATTCAAACTGGACTGGTCTACAGGCGGGGACAGTTTTTTAGGAAAGGAGGGGGGTGGGAGGGAGGGGGGGGGGCTTGGAAGGGGAAAGGAAATGGGAGGGGGGGAGGGACGGGGGAAGAGGGTCGGGGGTGATGTGAGGGGGGGAGGAGGGGGGTGAGAAAGGAAAATATTTATCTATATACATTAATTATTCCATGACGAAATGTTGTTAAAGCCCATTCAACGTTTAAACCATTTTGTGTTGCAGGGTGTTAGAAACCTTAGAAACCTGACCAATCTTTTGGAGGCATCAGATGATTTAGCGGAACAACTTATGAAGATGCTTTCATGAAGTGCTGGGGTCAAGTTGATGGCTTTAGTGGAAGAACCACACTGGATATTGGGTTGTTTTACACGACTTATGTATTTCTTTATTGGTTCTTAATCACAATTTTTGTATTTGTTTTTTTAATGTTCTTCACGGTATTATTGACCCAGTTTTGAGTGGGTATTTTATAACTCCAACACCTGCCCTTTCTCTAAATCAGTATATGTGCAAGGATTCATATCAATAAATTATTTACACTCATGCTCTAGAAAACCGAAAGCAAGAACTGCTGCTGACACTAACATTATATAAGTGGGGATACTTAGAGTTAATTCAATGCAGTACGATCGAACGTAGCCAGAAGTCAATAGGACTTTAGCTAAAACATCCCCATGGACAACTTTGGACTATATAGAATAAGTGCCCGTAGGGATTCACCATGGAAAACACCATCACCAGATCAGTGCTGATTCCCTTTAAAGATCAAGGACCTTAATAGTCACATGCACGTTCTCACTAGGTACTATGCTGGTGTTGCTTTAATTAAATTAGGTTTAGTAGTTGTGAAACATTGACTATAGATAGGGACTTTCTTACGTAGTGTTTCTCAACATGAGGCTATTACTAAAGGTGCTCAGATAAATTTGAAAGGGATTTCTCATGAGAAACATCTAGTGTTGATTTAAATGTACTATTAATAAATTTGTGCTTCATATTTGAATATGATATGAATTTGGCCCTGTGACTCTAACACTATAAGTGTAAATGCAAACTTTACTACGGAATAGGTATTATTTCAGTTCTAATCTTCTTTTTATAGGAGCATAAATGAAGCTTAACCAAGCGAAAAACCAAATGGGTGCTTAGAAACTGGATCATATAAATAGGAGTTTTGTGTTATAAGAGATTGGAGGAAAAACTGCTTTAAAGCCCTGCTGTGTACCACCGAGATGACAACAAGAGTCACCCATGTAACCTGAAGTGTAAAGTGACAGCAAGCAATGTTTCAGTTGTTGTTTGGAACAGTTTTAGGAGAGTTCATGTCCCTCATCATGGGCATTTTTCATAACAATTTTAATTATTCAATCATCCAGCAGTCCCTTGGGAAATCCATGTCAATTAATGGTCCTTGTCTTGTTCTTCTCAATCATCACCTCCCCGTGTTTTTCCTGACACCCACTCTCCTTTTTGTTGTTGACGCCCGAGTATACCAGCGCAAAGTCGGTGTCTGCAGCACGCTCCGGGATTGAAATCATGGGATGTGGTGCTTCTGTAAACACTGAAATCACGCCAAAAAGCAGAGAAAGGTCAGTGACACTTGTTACCTTTAGTGTATTATATTTTGGAATGGTTCAGTTTGTTTTGGGTTAAGACTTGTTTGGTGCCAGATATGTTTGCCATGCGCACGCTCAGTCTAGTAAGATCCTCAATTTTGGAATGGCGATTTCGAATATAGGTCTGTGTATCTGTATGATTCTGCTTTTCCGGTAGGGTCCATGTTGGGATTTCTATGTAACTGAGTGAAAATCAGGTTCAGGGCTACTTTAGAGAGACTATAATTAAATATACCAAGAGAAGACAGGGCACCAGGCCACATAGTAAACAATACTAGGACGGATACAGCACGCGTGTGACCTAGAGGGAGCAGTGTGGCTGGGGATCAGATGGAGGACACAATAAGTCTTGCATTATGCCTTTAATCGTTACTCACGGGATGAGAGTAATAAGGGTGTGATCACGTGGTGGGTGGGGGGGTCGCTTGTTAGTGTCCAATTTTGCAGCGACACGCCAACTGCGGTTTAGTTAGCAGTAGTAAGGGAACGGTAAGGACAAAACTAACTCTATTTTTGTATCACATGCAGTGGGGAAAAAAGGCAGCGGGGTGAACAACCAACGGCAGGGAAGAGGAGGCAGTCTTACAGTTTAGGGTTTGGTCCACTAAGTCAGGGTCGGTCCCTTACTGTCACACCTTTGAGAGTACCGGGGAGACAAAACTGGTGATATATAGGGGTGGGAGAGGTGCGAAAAGAAAATCAAACAATGGTTTGTTTTTTTTGGTTTTTGATGTAGAATGAAGTCAGCTAGGTGGGTACGTGTGGTCGGTTCCTGGAGAAACTGGGGTACTGCCAAGGGAAGTTTGCACGTCCAAACGGGCAAAACTAAGTCAAGGGGGGGGATTCCAAAATCCAACGGGGCGGCTCGAATAGTACTAAAGTACCACAGTCATGTCGGAAAGCTGGACACAAGGTGTGGAATGAAATGCGCAGGGAAACCGTATAGGGGGTATGGCAGGAAGAAAAACATACATAGTGTGTAGAAATCAGACCTCACGAGCGTCGCTCTAGGTACTGTCGAAGGGTATGAAACGCTAATTGGGTGGAGGAAGAGAGACAGGGCACCAGCGCAGTGTGGAAAATCAAATGAAAAAAGTAAAATCAGGAAAAACATGTCCGGTCGGCAAAAAACGACCCACCCACGCAACTGTGCCGGGAGTGGGTGGGGTGGGAGAGGGACCAGGCTGGTTTCACACACCAGAAGTGAACGATAGGCCCATGCTAGACAGTTTAGAAGTGGGCTGTCCCATTTTAATTCTGGTCTGGGGGCAGGCACTCACAGTAAATGCCTCAACAATTCTGTGAGAGATTCTTAATGAGGCAGGGGGGGCGCCCCAAATAAAAACTGGGGGAAAATGTGCGAAACACGGGAGATGAAAGGGCCAGCAGCGGGTGCAGGGGGTAACGCGGGGTCCCTAACAGACACCGGGGGGTCCCACAATCGTCCTGAGGCGCGCATTGTCAAACACGAGGTTATCGGTAGAGTAGTGCACGGAGAATGTGTGGGGGGAGGGATGCCATGGGGAAGAGGGGGGGAGTAGGACAATCAGGAGGTGTGAAAGAGCAAACTGGAAGGAGAGCGGAGTGCTGGGGGGTCAATAAGCACCGCGCAGGTGAGCAGTAGACTGTCCCGACGAAAATAGACGCAAACCATCTATTTGTGTGGTGGGGAACGTGCTTTTTGGAAGGAAATGTACCAACCGAACCAGCCTCGTAGATCATTTCTGATACTCTATACCGGCAATTGCGGCAATAAGTAAAAAATGTATAAAAATATACTAACGATAATTATTAAAGAATGTTCAAACCACTTAAAGGGTCTAGGGATAAAAAAAAGAGCTTGGCTAAGTTCATCAGTAACTCAAAGAAAGAACCAAATATGGCTTCACCGGGATGTATTATCAAAATGAACATGTGCATGCTACTCCTACAGGATATTCCCTCGACATTTAGGAAAACGAGAGAAGGCAGATTGGCCAGTCATAGATGGAGAGTAAATTCAAAATTATTATTATATTTTCCCAAATTACAATTACAATTTTCACAACTACACATTATAACAATAGTCCATCGATCATTTGTATAATCAAATTATACGGAGTGTAATTTCAGGAAGGTAGTGATAGGTTGAAAGGAGCAACAATTGCGTATTTTTGAAATTGTTTAAAAAAGAAAGGTTTTAAAGCGGGTACCTACCCCTAAATTTACCTTCGTATTGATGACTTTTTAGTTAGGTTACACATCATGACATTTTCGCCTTACATATCTGGAAGATCAGCATCAACGATATTTGGGCAGTCGGTGAAGGTATTACATGTGAGTACATGCCCCTCTGGTTCATTCACATTCCCAGGTACATGTGTATCTATATGCCTAGGTTTAAGGTGGCTGCGAAAATCTGTAGTGGCCAATGGTAACAACATAGTTCACACGGGCGATACAAAAAGGGGAACTCGAGCTGTGTCCCAGCGTCGCTTTAGAAGGGGAGGATGAGAAATAAAGGTGGGAACAGGGGCAAAGCTATGGGGCCTGAGCCGCTGAAGCCTGACGCAGATAGTCAGTCAGGAAAGCGTCGAACAAGTGCAATGATAAAAACAAACATTAAATACCCCTTACCACGCTGAAACCTATGTTTTCTCCCCACCATGGGGGGGGGATGGTAGATTCTGGAATCTAGATCTACGGGGACAGTCGGGTGTCGAGATTAATCAGAGGTCGGGGACATGGCAAAATACAGGTCGGAGAGGTCACGGCGGAAACCAAAAGGGGGAAGGCTCGCCCGGTGTGGCGCTGAAGAGGAGAAAACTCCTCTCTCCGACTCTCCGAGAGCGGCAGACAACACTGTGCCACAAATTAATGCTGCTCGGGAAAAGCGGAGGAGCACGCCCGGGGGGGGTTAACGAGCGCCTCGGGACGCCCAGCTCCATGGGGAGGAAGCAGCGTGAGCAAGTCGCAAATGGCGGGCAGATAACACCGTAACACGGATAAGGTCAGGACAAGGATCCCAGCGACAAGACACCGGCCAGCTCTGTCCAGAGGGTCTTGTCTGTGATTTCTCATCGGTGGTAATAAAGAGAAGTCCGACTGGAGAGGTTGATGAGGCTACTGTGCATCAAGAAGGGGGGTAGGGAGTACGGTGTTAAAAAATACGACGGTTGTGGGCCACCCATAGTAAAGTGGAGGTGTCATAGCTGGTTAGGGGCTGGGGGAGAGCAGCAGGCATAAGGGCGAAAGGGGGCGGACGGGAGGGAAGGGAACAGTGATGTTCCCACCCTTCTGTACTTGAGACGGGGACTGGGGGGCGTGGGCCAGGTGAGGCAGGGGACGAGGCACGTCAGGTCCATAAGGTAAGCGAGTCGTGAGTCGAACGCAATAGGAAATACATGGGACAAGTGGGGAAACGGGGGGACCGTAACACTCTTCTGAGCAGCGGCTGCCAAATTACAAAAGCGTAAACGTAGGGGTAAAAATGAAACGGGGTGACGAACTATGGGGGGGGGGGGACATGCCTAAGCGGGACCGTCGAGGGGAATTGGGAATGGGCAAAAGAAAAGGTCCAGCTGCGGACTTATCCACACCAATTACTGACACAAATCCACCGAGGCGAACAATAGAATGGGACGAAGGCCGCTGAGAGACCTGATCCTCGAGGGAGACAGTCCAGGACGTAAAGATCAGGAAAGCAAATGCGGGGGGAACAGAAGGAAGCGATCTGGATACGAAACCGGATTCAATCCCATATCATGCTAGCGACAAAAAGGAAAATGAACACGGAAAAAAAACCCTAGAAGTGCTGAAGTAAACGTATGGGAAACAGCGGCGCCTGGGTGGCGAGGGAAAACTGGGCTTTGCGATGTCGTGAAAGTAAGGGCTTGGGGGAAATGGGGTAAATCTGCCCTTGCCCCCCACGGTCCGCCCTTCTAAGTACGCTGGAAGTTGGGGGACGGCTGGGAACCTTGGAAGTCTGGGCCCTAAAGTACTGCAATGAAAGAAAGTCGTAACGGGCAAACTATCTTGGTTTAAGTGGGGGGAGAGGTGACATGCGCACCCAATTCCGAGAGATACCCATAGAGGTGCTACAGGGGGATGGCGAAAGGCTGGGGTCTAAGAAAAGAGGTAAGCAGTAGAAGGTCAGATTGAACGGGGTCGACGGGAAGGAGGCCGGGGTTTGTCCAGCGTAGGGGTGTCGCCTGTGGGCCTATGCACAATAAACAGAAAAATGGAAAGGAGGGGCAGCCAGCCAGGGGGGGTGGGGAGTTCCATAAGAGTAGAAGCCGGGAGGGCCTAAAATCGAGGGTGACAGGGAAAGCCACTGGGGGGAATCTAGGCAGCAATGCCACTGGCGGGGGGAGCCGAACGTACCTCCCGCTGAAAGTGGAGGACGGTAACGGTCCTTAATACTGAGAAGGTCCAGGTAGGGAGGGTCCAGTCTTCTGCGCAGAGCGGTGGCACCCCCTAATCCCTGTGACCTACGTTTCTGGTAAGGGAAGGGGAGCGAGAGAGCGAGAGGGCGGGGGGTCGAGACGAGGGGAGAGAGCGCAGAGAGTCGAGAGGGGTCAAGACTGAACCGCGAGCGCAGAGCGCGAGATAAACCAGACAGAAAGTGAGAGAGAAAGGGAGGGAAGAGAGACGAAGACAAATGAAAGGGTGATATGTAGGTCCCTATTCCAGGGACAAGCGGGCCTCCTTCGAGAGGTGTGGGGCAGTCATCGAGAAGGCCGCTTTTATGCAAGTGCGGCCGAGGGCATTTAACATCGAAAATGGGTAATACAGACAAGCCTTTGAGCCAACTCAACGCAAGAGTATGGCGGAACGGTGTAGAAGCAGTAAATGGAGGTCTGAGAGGTAGGAAGTACACCAAGAGGGAAACCCTGGAAACCTAAGGTGGAGCCGTGGGGAGGAGATATTACGGGCTCGGGGATTAAGGGGTGGAGGTGAGATAGGGAAGCAGTAAGAGCGCTAGGGCAAGCAAGGGGAGAACGCCGAAGAAAGGAGGCAAAATAGTAGGGGAGGATGGGGAAGAAAGATTCAGCGAATAGCGGAGAAAACAAAAAAAGTCGGAGAAGAATGACAAGGTGCAGACATGAGGTTAAAGCCTAGCAGAGAAAAGTCGGGAGTAAGACTGGGTGCCCTTTGGAACATTGAATGGTTGGAAGGACGTGGCTATACAAGGAGGATCATAGTGTGAGGAGATTGGTAAGAAGTCTGGATACGTAAGGATAAATAAACTTAAAGGGGGCTGCGTGGAGATCTTCACTGTCTGGGGGAATGGGGGAAATGAGATACTAGGGGGGATCTAGGAGGGTGCATGGGTGGTCCCTCGCGAGGTCCAGGTGCGTGGCTGACGGGGGGGTGAGAAGGGAGGACGCGCAAACTGGGAAGGTGGGTCCGTGGGGGGACAGGATCATGCGCGGGGGAAGTGGCAAAAGGAAAGTGCGATGGAGAGGGGGGTGGGGGGGGCAAAGGTGATAAGGGGTAAACAGGGGTAAGGAGGTAGGGCAAAGAGATGCAAGAGATAGCAGGGTCGAGCAGGAAGATCAAGCGGGAATCGGGATGAAGAGGGGTGCGTCAGCTGCGGGAAAAGTGGAAAGGGTGGGGTCCGTCCAGGATGAGGGAGCCTGGGTGAATCACCAGAGAGGCGGAGTTAGGGGTCGCTAACGGAGAGTCAGAGTGGGGGGGGAATCACACAACCAAGGAAAGGGGGGGCACAGGGGCAGACAGGGGGGAACCCACAGAGGGGTGAGAGGGATAATGGGGCGTGGGGGGTGGCTAAAAGAGACCTACAAGGTAAAGGGAGGGAAAAGTAAAGAAGAAGCACTATAAGCCCTAGCTCAGTGAAAAGTCGTGGAAAAAACGGAATGCCATATAAGGATCACAGGCGGCGAGACTGGAGATCTATGTAGGATAGGCACAGGCGGAATGACCCACGCTCGCGTTGGCGCAGGAGGGAATGAGGGGGGGAGCTGACGGGACGAGCTAAGCGGAGAGAGCAAGTCGCCTGTTAACGCAAAATGTAGACGGGCTTATCAGACGAATAGGTGATGAAAAAGAAAAAGTCTGAAGGCAAGAACGGAGAAATAAAAGGTAAGAAATGTAGACGGAAAACCAAAAAAGAAGAAGGAGAGGGAGCCGAAAAAAAGAAGGCGAGGGGGGAAGATTGGATGTTTTGGACCGGATGTACACACGTTGCAGGGGAAGGAATGGAAAAAGAAATGGTACTCCAACAACGCGAGGATTGAGTAACAAATAATGTTTGCGAACATATGATTTAGAGTAGCAAAATAAGTGGTCTGGTTAGGATATTCGTGGGGCTGGGAAAAAGAAAAGGGACCGGTCGGTTCGTAGGGCAGAAGAGAGAAAAATATGCTCAAACTCCACGTACGTCACATCCTCCTCTGGTACATCTCTGCGGAGAAAAGAATTCACAGCGAACGCTGCGAGGTTAGTTGAAGAAATTGTAGAATGGTTGAGTGGTGTCAAAGTACGGAGGGGTTGGCCAGGGCACTGGTGTTGGACCATCCCTTTTGCTGCGTGACATAGGGGCGTCTCCCTTCTGCTAAAGTTCCCTGAGTTGCCAGATTGGAGAAGTCATAGAAATGGCCGAGCATGAATGTGTTTGCGGTTCTGATATACTGGGGAATCTAGAACAGGATTATCATTCACGAAGAGGAATGGCGGGACGCTGGGCGTAGGGATAGGGTAGAAGAAAGGTAAAGAGGCGGGTGGTTCTGTAGACAGTTTCAATAGTGCGCCGCCATTCTGGGCTAACCGGAATCCCGAGTCGTGCAAAGGGCCCCTTGTTGAACATCGAAGGGCTGCCCGATCCATGGTACCCCCTTCAGCCTAACAAGGAGGCTCCCAGAAACCTGTGTAAGGCGCATAGTTAGGAAACATCGCCCAACACCTTCTCTTGCTCCGAAGTGATGGGGGGAGCCGGCTCAAGGGCCAGAGGATACTGATGCAAGCACAAACGAGGAAAAAACACAAAAGAGGGGAAAGGAAAAAAAAAAATGTCCCCACAATACGTCACGCCCGAATAAACCCTGAATCAAATAGCCACACATTAACGAGTGTGAAAAAAAATGGGGGGGGGGGGAAAAAGCCTCTATCCCTTCGGTCCGCTAATCTACGGTGCTTTCTGTGTGTCTGGGTCGCCCCCCGATCCCTGTCCCCCTTCTGTACATATCACACAAAAAACAACAACATGAAATAAGGCGCAAAAGGGTGTCTCGCCCTTCTAAACCATATCGAATGAAGGAGAAAGGTACTGAAGGGGGAGGAGGGGGGTGCTGAAGGGGGTGGGGAAAGGATTGCGGGCGGAGAGCTAATCCCGATAGGGCAACGGGGGCGCGCAGAGGATGCGGGGAAACACTGTCCTACGGACGCTGTCTGTGCGCGAACCGAGTCATCCATGTCGCCCTTCTGCCCCGTCGCTGTCTCCGTGTATGTGATTGTGTGTGTGTGTATGTTGGTGTTTATGTGTATGCATGTTGTGTTGTGTGGCATGTGCATGTTTGCACATGTGTGGTGCATGTCGATTGTGTGTGTGTGTGTGTGTAGCATGTGTGTGTGCATGTGTTTGTGCATGTTTGGTAGATGTGTATGTGTATGATGTGTCTGTGTAAGATGTGATGGTTGTGTTGCGATAGTCATGTTGTAGTGTCGGGTGTAGCAGTGTCATGTGCGTGTGTGATGTGGGTTTGTATGCTGGTGTAGTGTGGTCACTGGTGTTGCTATGCTGTGTGTTGTGTTGGTGTATGGTTCATTAGTGTGTTATGTTGATGCCAGTGTTTTGATGTGTTTGTGTGTGGGCATGTGTAGATGTTCAGTGTGCATATGTAATGATGGTATATGTGTGTGGTGTGTGTGTTTTGTTGCGGTAATGTTGTATGTGTGTGTTGTATGATGGTGTATGCATGTGTGGGGTGTGTATAATTGGTGGTGTGTGCGTGTGCATTGTTGAACGTGCGTGGTTGGGTGATGCATATTATCCTCTGTGTGTTTGTGTATGCATGTGTGTGTAGGCATGTGGTGTGGTGCTGGTTCCATGATGTTTGTTGTGCTATGGCATGGTGGTAATATGCATAGTTTGTTCGTGTGCATGTGGCTGTGTGCATTGTTGGCAGTGGTGTTGATTGTGGTGTGCTGTGTTGTAATGTGTATGCTGTGTGGATGGTGTATGCATGGTAGTGATGTTATAATGCATGGTTTGTGTGTTTGTTTGTCGCAGTTGTGTTTTCGTGGGAGCGTGCGCAACTGGGAATGTAACAAATATTAATCAAAGGTTGCACAATGTTAAATAAATAATTTATTCTCACATGTCTTTTTTTTTAATTTTTAAATATATATAATACACACACACACACACACCAACACACACACACACACCCACAACACACACCACACACACCACCCCACACACACACAACACACACACACACCACACACAGCGGCAGCACACCAGACACACACGTTCCCCAGTGACACACAAAGATACAGACCACTTCAAAGTGACACACACTGACAGCTACCAAGTGACACACACAGTGATACCCGCCTCCCAAGCGCGCTTGCTGTCTCCTCTGTCAGGACAGCAAAAAGCTCCTGGTAGAGCGAGCCAGCAAGCGAGAGCGAGCAGCAGCACCTAAGCGCTTACTATGTCCAAGGCCTAAGTGTAATGTGGTGCGTGTTATCTGTTGGCTCACAGGAGGCCTGAACCTCCGCTGCTGGGAGCTTGGAGTGTACCTGGTTGGTTCCGGTGGCAGCGTCTCCACCTGCGAAGTATCCGGACAGTGCCGGATAACCCCCTCACAGGACCCAATACAATAAATACACACACAATATATATTGACAGGTTTACTGAACATGCAACTTATAACCAGAGCAAGTAATGTACTGTACACCACTTTTTTTTATTCTAGACAAATATCATCTTATCATCACATTATATTAGGTTTCTCCACTCAATCTCATGTTCTTTGCTTGCGATTCTATATCCACTCTATTTATTCACCATCTTCAGCTCCCTAAACAAATCAGGATGTTGGTTTGACTATACATATGTCAAGTGATAGTTTTTATTTACCCCTTCTGGTCGAGTAACATAATTTAGAAGAGATTAAGACAGGGGGGTTCTACAAATATGTTTTCTTTGTTAATATATATTTCAAGTTTATTGATTTTAATAATGTTATGTGTTTGTATTTCACAGCACACTATGTGTTCACCCTCAGTGCTGCGCATAATTCTGCGCTCTGGCTTTTCATTCTCCCACACTGCACTTGGGGTATTCTGTGAGCCTCTGACGCGACGGTTGGTATTGTGCAAGCGCACTCCGCCGATGGTCCGGAGCTCACTATCTGCTCCCACTGCGGGGAGGGACTAGTGTCTTGCAGAGCGCAGTTGCGCGCGCACTTAGAGCCCCAGTGAGGTATACAGTCAGGGCCATTTGATGACGCGCTCTCCCCACGCCCCACAGCCTCCATTGACATTGAGGACTCTCCCTCAGTTGGTTACTGCGCAAGCGCGTACTACTGGGGGCTGCTAGACCACGCATGCCTCCGGATTGGTAGTTGGGGGCGGAGTTAGTCACTGTCGTCTCTGTGTCTGAATATACTGATTAGGTGCATACACATCAGAAGACCATTAGCAATCAAAGTGGGTGGATCGGATGTGAGCTGTGAGTATTGGCTGGTTATGTCATTCTGTGTCTATATATATGTTAATAAAGTTGTGATATGTATACCTTGAGAAAGCGCTCTGTGAAGCGTGAAACGTTGGTAGGGCTCTCCATTGCCCTGTTTTTCCATGACCAATAAATAATCTTTTTATGGGATACGCACCCTCCTTTCTACTTTTTTGATACCTACAGTAGTGCTCTTCCAGTTTTTCTCCTTCTCTTTTTTTAGGTTGGTACAGTATTGGCTTTTTTATTCAAATGTACAGTAATGTCTTTTTTATTTGATGCAGGTATTTATGGGGTGGTTGTTTTTATTTGCAGCTTACATATTGACTGGCATAGTGGCAATCCATGCCCACAGGGCGTGGGTGTGCCACTCTGCCAATCAATTGGTTTATTGGCATTATTTTTTGGAATGTTTATTGGGGGCAGAGGGGGTGAGTGAAGGGGGTACTTGGCCCAGGATGTGTGGTTAGGCCTACGGGGTGGGTCGTGGAGGTAACCCCTTCATTCCCATAGCGGTAACTACCGGTATGGTAATGAAGGGGTTAACTCCTCCTGCAACCTTCCCGGTAGGCCTAACCACACACCCTGGGCCAAGTCCCCTCTTCACTCACCCCCTCTGCCCCCAATAAACCTGGTAGTCTGCCTTAACCCCTTCATTGCCTTAGCGGTTAGCCGCTAAGGTAATGAAGCTGCTTTTATTTTATTTTGATAACATTGTGCTGTAGCAGGGGGTCTCCGGAGCTGAACCGCATTCATTTCAGGTCTGGGGACCCCTGCTTCTAGAGATACAGGCCCCGGTATGGGATGCCGGTATCTCCTATGCGGTTAAATGTCCCGGTCACATGACGTGGGAGAATTTAACCATGGCCGCCGGCTGGGGGCCTGTAACTTGGGAAGCAGGGGATCCCCGGACCTGAAATCAATGTGGTTCCGCTCCGGAGACCCCCAGCTACAGTACTGTATATTAAAATAAAAGCCCCGCGATTGCCTGATAAAGGAGCGCAGGTAGAGAGACTGAATCAATCAATCTCTGACTGCGCATGTCTTACAGACAGCAGGAACCCGGTAGGATTCACACAGCGGGAGTCCTATTCAAACGCAGGGACACCTGCCTTGGACCATGTCACGGCGCAGGATGGGCTTATTTGCAGAATGCAACGAGGCTAGCAGGAGAAACCACATAGGCACGTCTGTATGGTCAAAATAACATAGTCCCTGAACAATGCTAACTTATAGTGTATACTTTATCGCCTATTCATATGCCTTGTATATTGGGATTTCTCGTAATTTTGGCCACTAGTGCTTCAATTGTTAAGGCAAACAGTAAGGGTGAAAGTGGACCTCTGGATTCTGATTCGGCTCCCCCCCTCTCCCAGGAATTTTTAGTGTTGCTGTGGGAGACTTCTATAGAGCCGGCACACCCTTCAGGAATGTGCCCCATAATCCAAATGTCTCCAATGTCCTATTTAACATGAGGATGGATCTGATAAGTCTAGGTCGTATAGCTTGGATTAAAAACTGTTACGTTATTTTGCTATTACAACCTCTGAGTCTGCTGGATAAAAGTCGATCAGCCTTTTTCCCTTTGTCATAATATATTATTATGTTCATTTTAGGGCTTTTTCTGTATCTTCTAATTGCAACCTACCAAGTTCTCTTGAGTAAAAATGTTATAGTTTTTTTGGGAGGGGTTTCTCTTATGGTCAAATTCCAGAGACACAATTTGTTCTGTTAAGGCCCCTTGTCTTTGGTTTTTGACTCTCTTCCTATAGGATGCGCTGGATTTAAATTGCCCCCTTATTGTGCCTTTATGGACCTCCCAAAGAGTAGCTGGGGTCGCTACAGAACTGTTATTTGCCATTATTGCGTTTAAGTTGGTTATATACTAAAAGTTGGTTGCGTTAGTCCTATTTGTTTCCCCTTGTGTTTATTGTTTCTGTGTTCTCTGCCTTTTTCTTTTTAGCAATTAAAGCAGCAATTCTTATACAACAATGGTACCGTTCTTACACTGCTCGGCTAGAAATGAGACGGCGTTACACACTCAGCATTTTTCAGTCCATAGAATATGCTGAGGAACAAGCTCAGCTTCAGGTCAGTAACACCAGCTTGTTTTTCTTCTTAGATGAAGTTGGTGGATGAGCTTTGATAGAGCACAATTGTACCTGAAAGCAAAAACAAATAATTATAACATATGTAATAAAATATGGAGGCACATTGTATACTTTGAACATCTGTAGATTTGGCAACAGAAAATCACCATCGTGCTTCATCCACTGATCACTTTTAACATATCCTATATTTTATACCACCAGCTCTCCAACTTTTTTACCTTCATGATGGACCACTTTGCACAATGGAATAGACCCGGGCCAGGTAAGACTTAATCTGTGTAGCAGCAAACCCCAGATAAATCCCCTCTCCCTTTCTCTTGAATAATAAGAACTAGGGGATAAACTAATGAGCAAGAAAGATTCGGTTCATTTAAAGAAGAGGGTGGTTATCAACCTTTTCAGAATAACAGAATTGTGTAACTTTGCGGAACCCCTACCCACTTCTGTTGCAGGGCTTATATATTGTAAACAGACTAACAGCTGTCTGTTATATTTAATTTATAAAATAATGGTATAACATTGATTAACTTTCTTCTAATAGGGCAATAATTAAAATATTGCATCTTGAGTAAAATATGACGAATTTTTTCCTAGAAAACTCTTGGGTTACTAAATGCAGAAACCACTGAGCTATGACATCTCACTCTTTCTTATTGACTCATTGGCAGTATCCTGCCAACAGTCATCTTTGTCCAATGCTACATCCCATTGACAAATCATATATGGTAAAAAGTATAAAGTAAAATACTTCAATAATAATAAATACTTGGTTATTTAGTTAACCCTTTGGCCAAAGCGTCATAAGCCTGCAAACCAACGCCAAGGTATAACCAAATGAATGCAGGTCCTACACTACACTGTGAACACTTCCTTTTACCTCTGTAAGAGGGGAAGAACCATCATAGGTCCTGTTCTTGCAGCAAATGAAAAGGCCTCCCAAGTTAAAAAGGTGAAGGAGGAGGAGTGAGCTCTGGGGGGAGGTGCCACCAGCCTCCAAGCAACTGCTACCAGTCAGAAATTGATTAACACATTTACTATTATTGAAGTATTTGACTTTATACTTTTTACCATATATGTTTTGTCAATGGGATGTAGCATTGGGCACCTCTGTCTCTTGTTATATACAATTGCCATGCTCAGTAGCTCTCTTGTTGACATAAATATATATTCATGATGTGGTGGGTGTGGGTGTTTCAGCTAGCTGGGAATGTGTGTTAGTCATCTTTGTCCATTTAAATGGACAACGTTTGTAATGTAATTTCAGCTCGTGAAGCAGATTTCTACAAGTGTAGGACAAGAGACTACTGAATTCAATTAATTACAATATTAAAAAAACATTTGAGGTTCAAAGAATAAAAAAAAACAATAGAGGAGCAATTGAAAAAACAAATGCTAGAAGTAAAGAGGATATATTGTAAAGAGAATACCTTGTTCTTTTCAAATTAAATCATGTTTATGTTATACATACAGTATGTGGCCAAGTGCCCCTGGCTATAGCCTTCTACTGGCCTCAACACTATAAGTACTGATAGGAACAGGCAGTGTCGGGGTTAAACTCCTGCGCAGGGCCTAGTCTGCAGTTGCAGCCTGGAATGGGTACTATGCTGCCTTATCCAGGGGTAGGCCTAAACCGGCAGTTAGTGTCATACCTGGGGAGGGTACTGTAAATAGTGTGATGCCTGTCAGTACCTGGACCTGCCCTGTTATGGGCGGGGTTACAAGCCCTTCACCCCCGGGTATGAAAGCTGACTCTTCACCAAATTGAGTGTGCTCTGAGTTGGATGATTAAGAGACAGGGTTATACCCTTTACCCTATCTGAGGGTTAAGGAGATTGGGAGGGGATCTTGGGGCCACAAGCCCCGGGGGTATGCTCCAGGGCTGTAGGACGATCATGCTGTTGTACAATAAAGCTGCCGTTGTACCAACTATCGTGTGTGATTACTCGAACGGAGTATTGCCTGTGGGGACCATCCTGCATCCAGCAGGATCCTCATGGGATGGAGGCGCCGGACAAACACTGTATCAAGGCCATCATTTTACCTTGTTCGGGACATTATGCAGAGTCTGAGAGGTGTTTGAACCACACCGTATCGTGCCAGGTGTCGCAGTGAGTATGCCTATCGGGGATGGTCTTGAAAGGTAGCACCCCACTTTGGACTCTCTGTTGGATGCCTTTATGTCACTATGTTCCAGGGTTGAGAGGTGCCTGATCACCACCGTATCAGCCGAGGGCACACTGCAGCACATGTGATTTGAAAGATAGGACCCCCCGCAGACTGCAGTATGTGCTCAACTACTATAAGCTAGATCCACGAGTGGGGTAGGGTGCTCAACCGGGGACCTGGCGTGAAAGAAACCCATATTGGGACTATCCACTTGCAGTTGGGGAGGAAGATTGCCTGTGCAGCATGCCAGCCGGTGTGGGCTCATGAAACAGCCCTCCCCCTCCCTGCCCACCCCCCCCAAGATGGAGCTCGTCGCAGGCACTAAAGGAGGAGAGTTCAGGGTCTGATCACGGTTCCCGCCGAACAACAGAGGAACTGCGTGGTGAGTTGCAAGATGCAAGCTCACTGTTGCAAAATATCTGGGATTGGCGCCAAAGTTCGTAGCTGCGCCCCCTCTATTCCGACTGGGAATCCTGATTTCACCAGAGGGAGGATTCGAGGAGCCAATGGCTCAGTATGGCTGTGACCGGAAGTGAAGCCCGCCAAAGCCAGTTGCACGTGTTCCTTGATCCAGCACAACCGATGTGTGAACAGCCCCTAGCCAGCTCCATTGAAATGTATGAGATCTTGGCCCTGTTGTATGAGCTACCTGGGGGAATACTATGCTCTACCCTTCAAGGCCAAGGTACCCTACAGCTCCTGTGCCCATGGTGCCATTGACCCAAAGGAGGGCTGGAACTCACATCGAGGTTTGACCGGTGTGATGTGTCCTACCTTCGGCCAGTGCGGGAGGCCTGGGATCAGCCTATGTCCGCTCTCTATCCAGAAAAAGGGCTGTGTAACTACCCACTGGTCCGCCGGTTACAGATATTGCTCCAGCCAGTGCAGAGCAAGTTTACATGGACATGATATATTAAATATTTCATCCACAATGTTCTGCAGTTCTGGTTCTCTAACCAATCATGCCAACCACGGTGCGAATTTGCCGCTGCCAGACCTGGCAGGAGGTTCCTGTGACTACGTCAGCCCAGCAGAGCAACGCGGGTGCCACAGACCAGCCAATTGTCGCGGGTGCCACAACCAAGCTGAGTAAAGCAGAGGTGTCCACTTCCGAGGTACTGGCCGGTACCTCCAGCGTTCCCGCTCCGGAGATCGATTTGTTCCTGGTGGTGAGTGGTGCTGAGACTGCCGATGTCGACTGCACACTACCACCTGGGTAGGATACTGTTTTGCTGCTGACGGCTCTTGGCCGAGACCGTCCTAAGTTTATGGGGATATCGGGACTTTGTTATTCCCCCCTCATAAAAGAAGGGACTCAGGACATTGCAGTGCCAGTTCAATCAACTGTTACGCCCCCTGTTGATGCCCTAGTGCCCTGGGAGGAGGCTGTAGGGTTAACCGGGGAGCATAGACCCTTGTCACATCCGCTACTATCCCCAAAGATGTCCATGGATCTCCAGTGTCTGGTTGTGAGTACTGTAATGTATCAGCCTGTTGGTGGGAGGCGGAGGGTTGGACTGGTGGGATCCTATGTTCCAGGTATACGGGCCTCATATGGGGAAACCCCGATTTATATTCATACGGGAAGACCAGGTAGCTCATTGGTGGGATGAAGGGGAATACACCCCTGAACAAGCCGCAGAAATTGTGCGTCAGAATAGTAGTTAGTGGGATACGATACCCGATAAGGAGGGTAAGCCTGTCCGGAAGCCAGACCTTGACCATTACTACTAATACAGCAGGGGTGGTACTGCAAATTGTAAAGGGAGATACAGCAGGGAAATACTGCATTTTGAGTCGGGAGGTAATTACAGCAGGATCTGTACTGCACCCGGGCGAAAGGTTCTCTTGGCTAAGAGGAACCAGTTATGCCGCCAGTTATTGTAATGCTATGTGTTTTATAATTCTGTCGGCCGGCACAATTATTGATGGCGCATAATTATGCTTCTCGGGGTCGTTAGGAGGATTTTTACCAGAGGGAGGATGTAGCCAAGTGCCCCTGGCTATAGCCTTCTACTAGCCCCTCAACACTTGAAGTCCTGGTAAGAACAGGCAGTGTTGGGGTTAAAATCCTGCGTAGGGCCTAGCCTGCAGTTGCAGCCTGGAAATGGTACTATGTTGCCTTATCCATCGGCAGGCTTATACCGGCAGTTACACAGTCATACCTGGGGAGGATACTGACTGGGTTACATGTATATGGTGTGATGCCTGTCAGTACCTGGACCTGCCCTGTTATGGGGCCGTGTTACAAGCCCTTCTGCCCGGATATAAAAGCTGACGCTTCACCAAATTGAGTCTGCTCTGAGGTGGATGATTAAAAGACAGGGTGATACCTTTTTCCCTATCTGAGGGTTAAGGAGATTGGGAGGGGCTCTTGGGGCCTCAAGCTCCGGGGATATGCTCCAGTGCTGGAGGATGACCATGCTGTTCAATAAAGCTGACGTTGTACCAACTATGGTGTGTGATTATTGGAACGGAGTATTGCCTGTGGGGACCATCCTGCAGCCAGAAGGATCTTCATGGGATGGAGACGCTGTACAGTAAGAACTACAAGAAAGCCTGCCCTGTTGCTGCTCCCAAACTCCAACCGTGGAGCAACTCGGACCACCTGAACCAGCAGGTGAGCTACAGTACCCAGGGAAATACCCATGTAGTGGCTAGATCTCCCAGGGCGGGGGGGGTATGGGGGGAACAGGTGCTACACACATTTACAGTAAACATAACACATATTTAATTTCTTTAAAAAACAAATTATGCCCAGACTTTCTTACACTTTCTTCTAACATCTGAAGTTACTTAAGTAATAATCCCCGAAGAACAGGGAATTATTGGCCAGCAATGCCCTGTTCTGAGGGGATTGTTACTATTATAGGCTAAATGTAGGCTTTTTTTTCTAGTCATATTGATTTTTTATCAGCATGATTGTCTACATTCTTTTGCTTTTACTGCACGTGTTCATTAAAATGAAATTGTACACACAGCATCCTATCTATCTATCTATCTATCTATCTATCTATCTATCTATCTATCTATCTATCTATCTATCTCTCAGCCCCCCACCCCATCTACACTCACAAAACACACACTGATGACACACACAGCAGCCCCCCCCTCCTCTACATTCACAAACACACACTACAGCCCCCCCAGTAAACCCACAAAAATGCACACACATACACGCACACCAACAAAACACTCTGCAGCCCTCCTCTACCCTCTATACCCACAAAACACACGCTGAAGACATAAACTGCAGCCCCCTCTTCACCCACAAAACACGCTGCAGGCACACACAAACACTAACAAAACAGACTGCCGCTCCTCTCTACACCCACAAACCACACACCTGCAGCCCCAGTCTACACACACTGCAGCCCCCCTGTAAACACCCGCAAAACACTCTGCAGTTATCCACCCTCTACATCCACAAAACACACACTGAAGACACACACACGAACACAACACACCAACAAAACAAGACTCTGCTGCCCCCCTCTAAACCTACAAAACACACAGCAGAAAGACACACACCTTTCTCCTCACTTTCCTGTGCGATGCTGTCTGCAGGCCGGGAGGTCAGTGCCTGGCTGGTGCCTCCTGTCCAATCACATCCCCTGTCTGAGAGCTGCTCTCACTCAGTGTATGAGAATTGAAAGCTGATTGGCTGAAAAACTTGGCAGGGTGCCAAAAATTACGGGCCGTTACTGAATGGATAATGCCAGGAACTATAACCAATCAGAGAGCAGGGATTTCAATAATGCCCGGAATTTAATAATTACAATCATGTGTTCCTTAGCAGGTCTTAAAATTAGGTATATACAACCTTAGATGAACAACAACACATGACATATTACACTGTGTCATGATTTATTTAACAAAAATAAAGCCAAAATGGAGAAGTCATGTGTGAAAAACTAAGTACACCTTATGATTCAATAGCTTGTAGAACCACCTTTAGCAGCAATAACTTGAAGTAATCGTTTTCTGTATGACTTTATCAGTCTCACATCGTTGTGGAGGAATTTTGGCCCACTCTTCTTTACAATGTTGCTTCAGTTCATTGAGATTTGTGCGCATTTGTTTATGTACAGCTCTCTTAAGGTACAGCCACAGCATTTCAATCGGGTTGAGGTCTGGACTTTGACTGGGCCATTGCAACACCTTGATTCTTTTCTTTTTCAGCCATTCTGTTGTAGATTTGCTGGTGTGCTTGGGATCATTGTCCTGTTGCATGACCCAATTTCGGCCAAGCTTTAGCTGTCGGACAGATGGCCTCACATTTGACTCTAGAATACTTTGGTATACAGAGGAGTTCATGGTCGACTCAATGACTGCAAGCTTCCCAGGTCCTGTGGCTGCAAAACAAGCCCAAATCATCACCCCTCCACCACCGTGCTTTGCAGTTGGTATGTGTTTGTGCTGATATGCTGTGTTTGGTTTTCGCCAAACGTGGCGCTGTGCATTATGGCCAAACATCTCCACTTTGGTCTCGTCTGTCCAAAGGACATTGTTCCAGAAGTATTGTGGTTTGTTCAGATGCAACTTTGCAAACCTAAGCCGTGCTGCCATGTTCTTTTTAGAGAGAAGAGGCTTTCTCCTGGCAGCCCTTCCAAACAAACCATACTTGTTCGGTCTTTTTCTAATTGTAGTCATAAACTTTAACATTTAACATGCTAACTGAGGCCTGTAGATTCTGAGATGTAACTCTTGTTTTTTTTGCAATTTCTCTGAGCATTGCACGGTCTGACCTTGGGGTGAATTTTCTGGGACGTCCACTCATGGGATGATTGGCAAATGTCTTGAATGTTTTCCACTTTTGAATAATCTTTCTCACTGCAGAATGATGGACTTTAAATTGTTTGTGTAACCCATCTTCCGCCCCTCTACGGTGGTGTCTAGGGTGCATGAGGGCGGATTACATGCGGTGTGGTGCGTACCTGTGAGGTACAGGAGGGCCTGAGCTTCCCGCGATGTAGTGGGGAAGCCAGGACCGGGCTTCTGGGGTGGTAGCCTCCATGATCTCTTAGTGGTGCAGCGCCTCCATCTTCTATACTCCCAGAAATATGGGACAGGACCGGTATAGAAGAACCCCTTGGGTCCCAGGGTAATACTTTCCAAGTCACACACAGTCTTTACGGATGAAGAATAGTCTCTTTATTTGACAAAGCAACAATATCCCAACGACAAGGCTTCCAACAGCCGCAACACAATAACCAGGACGGGTTTTTCGCCACTCGCCTTCGCCAACACAATTTCTCCTCTCCTTCCCTCCAAGTCAATCTTCCGGCAGGATGGTCTGAGCTAGGGCTTCAATACCCCGTGGCCCACCCTCGAGGTTAGTCTCGCGGTGGGTCTTGGATTCTCCCCATCACCCCTGGCAGGGGGGGGAGGGCATTGTTCCATCAAGTCTATAACTCTATCAGCTCTACTAAAGGACGCTGATTCTTTCCGCTCGTCTTTCTCCGGCACTCTGCGCCGGGGAACTTGTAGGCCCCTCCAAATCCTCGGACCAATCCGCAGGATTTCTTGACTCATGGCCCGTTAACGGCACTGCATACTCCCGGCATAACTAACCGGCAACTCCAGACTCTGACTACTCTCGATTGAAGAGACCCACTACTCAGCGGAGTTGGCTACTAAATATAGAACTAGCCCCGCCCCTCGTGATGTCAACAGGACCTCCCCTCTTGCTCACGCCTGCAGCAGAGTCCAGGCCTGCGTCTATCATTCTGGATAGGGCTATAAGGGGGGGGAAACCCAGGATGATTACTGGTGCCTGATCTTAACAGGACTTACCACAGCAGAAGGAAGATAGGTATAGCCTGTGCTGTTTACAGGGGGCTACATTTGGAAATGGCCTTATATTCCTTGCCAGATTGATGGGCAGCAACAATTGCTTCTCTAAGGCCTTGGCCATGTTTGGCGCTTGCTCGCTCTCGCTTGCTGCCGCTCGCTCTACCAGGAGCTTTTTGCTGTCCTTACAGAGGAGACAGCAAGCGCTTGGGAGGCGGGTATCACTGTGTGTGTGTGTCACTTGGTAGCTGTCAGTATGTGTGTGTCACTGGGGAACGTGTGTGTGTGTGTGTGTGTGTGTGTGTGTGTGTGATGTATATGCATGTTGGTGTGTGTATGTGTGTGTGTGTATGTTATGTGTATCGTTGTTGTGGTGATGTGATATGTGTATGTGTGTGTGTGTGTTGTGTGTGTGTGTGTGTGTGTGTGGTGTGTGTGTGTGTGTGTTTGTGTACATGTGTGTGGTGTGTTTGTGTGGTGTGTGTGTCTTTGTGTAGGCATTTGTGTTGTGTGCCTTTGTGTGTGTGTGTGTGTGTTGTGTGCTTTGTGTGCATGTGTGTATGTCTTGTGTATGCAGTGTGTGTGTGCTTTGTGTGTTGTTGTGTGTGTGTGTGTGTATGTTATATGTGTGTTGCATGTTGTGGGTGCATTGTGTGTGTGTATGTGTATGTCATGTGTTGTGTGTGTTTGTTGTGTGCCTTTGTGTGTGTGTGTGTGTGTGTGTGTGTATGTATGTGTGGTTGGTGTGTTTGATATGTTTATGTGTGTTGCATGTGTGTGTGTGTTGTGTGTGTGTGGTGTGTGTGGTATGTGTGTGTGGTGTGTTGTATGTGTGTGTGTGTGATGTGGTTGTTGTGGTGTGGGTGGTGAGTAGTGTGTTTATGTATATGATGTGTGTGTGTGTATGTGTATGTGTATGCGGTGTGGTGTGTGTTGTGTATGTGTATGTGTATGGTGTTTAGTGTGTGTGTGTGTGTGTGTGTGTGTTGTGTGTGGTGTGTGTTGGTGTTGTGTGCATTTGTGTATGCATGTGTGTGGTGTGCCTTTGTGTGTGTGTGTGTGGTGCTTTGTGTATGCATGTTGTTGTTGCTTTGTGTTGTGTGTGGTTGCTTTGTGTATGCAGTGTGTGTGTATTTCTTTGTGTGTTGCGTGTGTGTGTGTGCTCTTTGTGTGTGTGTGTGTGTGTGGCTGTGTGTGTATGTATAGTGTGGTGCGTGTGTTGTGTGCATTGTGTGTGTGTAGTGTATGCATGTGGTGTGTGTGTTGTGGTTGTGTGTTGTGTGTGTGTGTGTGCTGTGTGTGTGTGATGTGTGTGTATGTGTTGCATTGTGTGTGTGATGGTTGTTGTTGTGTGTGTGTGTGCTGTGTGTGTGTATGGATATGTGTGTGCATGTGTGTGTGCATTGTGCGGTGTTTTATGTGTTATCGTTGTGTGTGTGTTTGTGGTGTGTGTGTTGGTGTGTGTGTGTGTGCGTGGCGCGTGTGCGTATAATATTTCACAAAGTTGACACAATGTTAATAAATAATTTACTTCTCAACATGTCTTTTTTTGATATTTTTAAAATATATATAATACACACACACACACACAACACACACACACACACACACACACACCACACACACACACGTTCCCCAGTGACACCCACATTATGGACGCTACCAAGTGACACACACACACAGTGATACCCGCCTCCCAAGCGCTTGCTGTCTCCCTGTAAGACT
>CM071569.1:53356535-53372116 GCA_036426205.1 Ascaphus truei
CACACACACACACATACACACACACACACACACACACACACACACACACACACACACACACACATGCATACACATACACACACACACACAAGACATGGATCGGGGCAGAAGGGGCACAGACCGTCAGGGGGCGGGCCGGGGGCGGGCGCGTCACTGGCCGGGGGCGGGCCAGTGACGACACACGGAGCTGGTTCGCCCTCATTGGGCGAACCGCTCACGTGACCGGCCTGTCTCGCCGGCAAGCGGGGGAATTTTAAATTCCCCCAAGACCTGCGCTTCCGCAAGCGCGCGGAAGCGCAGGTGAGCCCCTACTAAAGCCGCTCTAATTGCGGCTGTAGGGGCTCAGTGCTGAGCGGGAGCGCGCCTCAGCGCGCTTCCGCCAGCAAGCAGGTAACATGTCCGGGGCCTAAGATCATTGCTGATGTCTTCCCTGCTTGGCATTGTGTTAACACACACCTGAATGCTCCAGACCAGCAAACTGCAAAAACTTCGGCTTTTATAGAGGTGGTCACACTTGCTGATGATCAATTAATCAAGGGCATTTGATTAGCAGCACATGTCTGCTACTTAGCATCTTAATTCCTATGGAAACAGTAAAGGTGTACTTCGTTTTTCACACACAGCTTCTCCATTTTGGCTTTATTTTTGTTAAACCATGACACGGTGTAATATGTCATGTGTTGTTGTTCATCTGAGTTTGTATTTACCTAATTTTAAGACCTGCTAATGATTGTTATTATGCCCTGATATGTAAAACCATAGAATACTTTCTTTTTCACACAACTGTATTTTCTAGGTAAAATTCCACATTTATAAATAGAGAGATCACAACTTATTTAGTCAAAACTACACAAATAGTCAGCTACAATACAATAGGCACATTGCTGGCATTATATCACATAGGATTGCCTAACACCATTAATATGTGTTGGATGAATCATTGGAAACATTTACATAATTAGGACTTCATTTTATTTTTTTATCCTTAAGCGCCTTTTCATGATGCAAAATCATGTTAATTTCATTTTGCCAGAATGGATATCATATATGAGCAGAAAATAAATACGCAAACCCTCATACCGATGAAAGAAGAGATTCAAACATAATTAAATCCATTACATTTACAGTCTTAAAAATGTACAATGAAAATTAAATAGGAGCTGGTGACGATTTAACATTTATTTTTCTTCTTGAATATAATTAAAATATAATATTATCTCACCCTTTTTGCATTAGATAGGGGCTTGCATTGTACTGGCTACAAGCATGTATCAGCTCATCTTAACACATTCAGAAATCTACATGTATTTCTGGGTTCTGACCGGTACAAATTGGGTCACTGCATCTTAATGGGGATGTGTAGGGGATCTGTATATCCTTATCTACAAAAGGATATATACGGGGTAAACATATAGTAGATATAAGTATCTAATGAGTTAAATTATTATTTAATCATCATGTGTAATTATTAGGAACACTCAGAGAAAAATCAAGCACATGGGGTTATGGGTCATACAGTATACTAACATTGAAAATGGTAGAAAATAATGCAACATTGAAATTGGCCTGTCATATTTCCACGTGATATTCCCATGATTGTATGAGATCAACCTCTCGCTGCACTGGTAATTTCTTGTACACAAACAAGCACAAGAGGATGTGTTTTACAGTATGTAGCCGAAGACTTTGTCCCTTTTGATGTTTATTTTTTTACATGTATTTTTTTTATCTGTGTTTGATATAAAGTGTCCCCTGCAGCTAGATAGCAGCACTCTAACCTACAGGAACCCCCTGAGATTTTGTCAAGAAATTGTTCCTGGTAGAGACAATATGACTCTATTAAAGTTACTGTTAGAAAGCCGTGACATTATCGTGAGATGGCATTGCAGCTTCTGATTCAGTGACCACACAGCCATATTTGTTTTTCCCTGCAATCACTGGCAAGTTAAAAAAGAAAATATCTCAGCAATCAATGAAACCTGGGAGCTTTGAGTGCCACGTTTTAGCTCTGGGGGACACGTTTGTTCATATAAGGTTAAAAAAATATTAATTTTGGTGGGGCTTGCTGCTTTTTAAAGGAATGTATCTCAAATAAGGGACATGTTTTCTCTGCTTGTTAAGACTCGAGTTTGTGCTGCTTCTTACCACCGGGCAGGGGCTCGATCAAAATGAATGATTGTTGGGAATAGTGGTCATCTTTTTCCAAAACCATTGAACAGAAGAGTGTGTTTAGATGTATGTATATATATATATGTATATATATAAACAAACAAACAGAAGCGCAAGCTTCATAGCATGTAACTGTTTAAACAATAGAGTACATTTATTAAAAAACTTCAGCCCAAAGGAAATGCACTTACAGGATTAAAAAAAAGCAACCATACGTGGGAGAGAAATCTGTGTGTAGTCATCTGCGGGGGTGGGGGAGTCCAAGGTAGGCAGGGCACATCTGAACAGCTTGTAGCCACCACCAACTCCTGTCACGATTTGGCGCCAAATCACTAAGCCTGTCAGTGCCTCCACGTCCTCTGCTCCTGCATAGAATAGTTGCCAGCACTTGAAAATTCTGCTGACTGGATCGCAAGGACGCCCAGGACTCCGCGTGCACGCACCCACACATGATGACATCACCAACCTCTGCACTAAAACTCCCAGAAAGCTGTTCAGATGTACCCTGCCTACCTTGGACTCCCCCACCCCCGCAGATGACTACACACAGAGATTTCTCTCCCACGTATGGTTGCTTTTTTTAATCCTGTAAGTGCATTTCCTTTGGGCTGCAGTTTTTTAATAAATGTACTCTATTGTTTAAACAGTTACTTGCTATGGAGCTTGCGCTTCTGTTTGTTTTTTTGTTCTTAGATTTGTAGTGGTTGGCTATGCCACTTTTATCTGAAGCTGCAAGAATGCTCCCTGGATCTTCTTTTGGGACTTTTACCTCTCTGGATTTATTCAAAAGTGGAACATTTATATTGGACTAATCCATTATCACAATCATGTTATGGTTTGTTGTAATATTTAGTTAAATATCTGTTATTTTTAATTAAGTCATTTTATTAGTTATAATATATTTCATACATTCTTTTAAAATTTATATTATCACTTATATCCACCTGAGCGCTACATATTTTTGTGTTGTTCTTTGTCATATATATATATATATATATATATATATTGTGGCAGGGCGGCCTCGCGGAGGGGTCAGTAAGACGCTAGACACGATGGGAAACTTTAAACTGTAGTGGTTTATTAGCCACAACCAAATACAGTACGGGTGCACTGTCCCTTTAAGAAACCAAATTATAGAAAATAAAACCTATTCCCGTTAGGGAAACTAACTCAACTTCTTGAGCCCTTACTAACAGGGCAGCCAGCTAATCTGGTTATGCCCAAAACATGTGCTCCACAAAGTATAACAATAAAGTCGTATCTGTATTGTAGCTCCAATAGCAAACAGGAACGCCGGTTCCGGGGAGCAGGCTGTGTCCAGCTCGCAGCAATCTTTATCCTGGGTTGGGGTCCCAGCAGCAAAGCTCCTCGCAGGACTGGGGGACCAGAGCAACAGCTAGGGCTTCCTTGCCGGGAGAAGTCTCTCCACCCTCCTGGGGAAAAACAAGCTCTCCTTGTGTGAGCCACTTCCTGCTTTTTAAACCTGCGGTCTCTCAGGTATCCTGCTTAATTAGGCTGCAGGTGTATGCAGTTCTCCAACTGTAGGTTAACTGGTTTAGTGCTGGAAAATAAACACATCCTCCATTCCAGCTTACTGAGTCAGGGACTCTGTCACATATCCCTCCCCCCAGCGAAACATTTCCCTGTGAGCAGCCCGTGCACCATTCGCGTGCACCAGCATCTTTGTCGAAAATGTCCGAAGTCGGTCCTTCCCTCCCCCCTTTTTCTTTTCTTGCCTTCCAATTTAGGCATTTTCTTTTTGGGGTAATTACCAAGCCATCTGGGCCTGAAGACTGGTACCTCACTATCTCCTTGTCTTGTGCCAGTTTCAGTTTAATGTTGACGCTCCCCTTTTGTTGTGTCTCTTCTTGTAAAGGTTCCTGAGCATCCTGCTGTCTATTAGCTCTCTCTGCCACGACTCTACGCCACGCTGTGACCTTGATCTGCAAATCCTGAAGATGCATTGTTGTCCTCTTGTGCTCAGAGTCTCCCTTATCCTGTAGAAGAGCATTGACCTCGGTCAGCTCATTGCATACACTCGCCAGGGACTTTTTGGCCTTCTCTTTTGGACCTTTCTCCCTCAGTGTACCTTCAGTGTTGGGTTCCACACCATTTATCTTCAGTACTTCAACTTGGTCGGGATTCCTATTAACCCAAAGTGCACCCCATGGCACCTCTCTTTTACCATCAGCAGACTCATAGGCTTGGGCCTTTCTGTCTTGACTCTGTAACTTACTCTGTTGGGAGAGTTGCTGGACCATCTGTGCGGTCTTTCTCCTCTTACGATCACGGGCACACGTCCGTCTCATTCGCGGCTGTCTCTTCACAGTGGCTGTCCTCATGACAAGGAATCCACTTTGTGTCCCTTGGGCACTGTAGTTTGATTGGATTCTTACTGTGCTAGTGCATCGTAATTTGGCCTTCGCATTCCGTGCCTTGTGGAAAGTAGACTGTAGTTCTGCAACGGTATGGCGGTCATGCTTCCTGGAGTGCCTCCCTTGTTTTATCTCTACTGCCACCTTTTCCATGGACTGCTTCAGTCACCCAAACGTCTGTCTTGGGGTTGTAAGCGTTTCCTCCAGCTTCATCTGAGAAACCTCCTGCTGGGCAGCAGTAGAGTCCAACGTAGCGTCCCGCTCAGTCTTCAGAGCCTCGAGCTCCTTGCCTAGGTCACACTTTTGTTTCTCTGCCATCTTGCGGCCAGCACACTCAGACTCCAGGTCCTTCCTCAGGTCTTGAAGCTGTCCTTCTGCCTTTCTTCTTTCACACAGTGCAGCTGTTAGTTCAGCTTCTTTAGAGTTGAGTCGCGATTCTACATCTCCTAGCAGACTCAGAGCAAGGCTTAAATCTGTCTCTGTTTCTTTATTCTGGACCTGCAGCTGCTGGTACTCCTCCTGTACCTTGTCCAGCTCCAGCTGTAGCCGGGCCCCCTCATTGGCCGTCTGGACCAGCTCCTTGTGTATATCGGCCATCTCTGTTTCATGGTGCAATGTCAGGCAGGCCACCTGACGGACGGACACCTCCTCCCTCTTGGCGCACTGTATCTTGTGCTCAGCCATCTGCATCTGCAACTCTTCCCGGTGCTTGCTCTGGGTTCACATCAGCGCCTCCTTCATCTTTTGGAGCTCTGCAGTTTTTGTCGCTAGGATCGCTGCTGCTTCTGTTTTCCAGGCGTCTTTCTCCTTGGTATACTGACTCATTGGAATGGCGCTGTCTCTCTGCTTCTCCAGCTCTTGCTTCAGTCTCTGGACCTTCTCGTGTTCCTTCTCATACAGAGTCACCTGGCTTCTAAGCTCTGCCTCCAGCGATGCTCTTGTGGCGCTCAACGTGACCTTCAGCTGCTCCAGGGTGAGGTATTCTTTTTCCAGCATTCTCTCTGCATTCTGCAGTGCAGCCTGTACTTCTACGTTTTCTTGCGCCAATTGCGTCTTCACTTTCTGTGCTTGGTGAAGCTTCTCAGTCCCTTCTAAGCTCCGCCTCCAGCGATGCTGAACCTCTTCCTTCAGGTTTATATTCTCCATTTTCACAGTCTCTATATCCCTTAGGACCGTCTCATTGGCTTCCTTCAAAGTACCCAGCTCTGTATTTAGACAGTGGCTCTCCTGGCGTGAGTGTTCCACCTCTGTGCTAAGATGGTGCGCCTCTTGTAGAGCCTTCCCATATTTCTGTTTCATATTAGCAATTAGTCCATCAGACTTGTTCTGCTTTTTATCCATGGTAGCAATTGCGGTGTTGGCCTTTTCCAGACTAGTTATTTTTCTTCTTCTTTCTCTTTGCTTTATTAGCTCAAGAGACATCAGTGGTACTGGGCACACACACACTGGTATCAGCTTCCACATCTTGCTAGTACTCACAATGCGTTGCTTGCTTTTGCAGCTGTGGGAGACATTATTCATCATGTTGCTCCTGTTGCCACTGTTTATATTTGAGAATTTGGGGACACACCTCTCCCGTGTGTCCTGGTTCATGACAGGCCCAGCATACTGAATCCTTTAGAAAGTCACCTGGTTTCCTTCTAGCCGGCACGGCTCCGAACTCCTGGTCACCGACTCCAAGGTTATGGGGTCCTGCGCTCTGGACACTTTTGCAGCTTTCATCTGCGGGTATGGCTCTCTTCTCGGGGCCACATATCCGTCGTCATCATCATCATCATATGGCCTGAAGGGACACTGTTTTGTATGATTACGTACATTGCAAAACTGACACTTGACGGTGGCCATTTTAAAACCCCGTTTTTTTCCCCACACCCGACGGGGCAGGCTTTGCAGTCAGCACTTGCTAGCTGTAAATTCCATGCTTCAGCAAAATCATTTTTTTGGTTTTCTGCTTGAGTTCAGTGTCTCAACACATCTTCATCTACTGACCCCCAGAGACGTAGCATCCCACTTCTGACACCACCTGTGGCAGGACAGCCTCGCGGAGGGGTCAGTAAGACACTAGACACGATGGGAAACTTTAAACTGTAGTGGTTTATTAGCCACAACCAAATAAAGTACGGGTGCACTGTCCCTTTAAGAAACCAAATTATAGAAAATAAAACCTATTCCCGTTAGGGAAACTAACTCAACTTCTTGAGCCCTTACTAACAAGGCAGCCAGCTAGTTTGGTTATGCCCAAAACATGTGCTCCACAAAATATAACAATAAAGTATAACAATAAAGTCTTATCTGTATTGTAGCTCCAATAGCAAACAGGAACGCCGGTCCCGGGGAGCAGGCTGTGTTCAGCTCGCAGCAATCTTTATCTTTATCCTGGGTTGGGGTCCCAGCTGGTCCCAGCAGCAAAGCTCCTCGCAGGACTGGGGGGACCAGAGCAACAGCTAGGACTCCTTGTGTGAGCCACTTCCTGCTTTTTAAAACTGCAGTCTCTCAGGTATCCTGCTTAATTAGGCTGCAGGTGTATGCAGTTCTCCTACTGTAGGTAGAACTGGTTTAGTGCTGGAAAGTACACACATCCTCATTCCCAGAATTACTGAGTCAGGGACTCTGTCACATATATATATATATATATATAATATATATATATATATCATATATATATATATATATCATATATATATATATATATATATATATATTATACTATCAATATTAATAATAATATTAGATGTGTGTGTATATGTAGTGGCCCCATATTTAGAAAAGGAATTGGTTACTGATAACTCTGCCCGATAGGAACATATGATGAATCCTAGTTAGATTATGGCCCCTTAGGTATAGCACAGTTAGTTACCACTATTTAGTAATAACCAAGGCAAGTTGGGCGAAAGCTGCTGAGCCATAGCCAGCACGCATGGCCAGGACAGCCAGGGAAGGTCTGACATACAGTACAGGTCCCCGCAATTGTGACTGCAGCCAGATACCCTAATCTAATGGCACGAAAAATCAGTCTTCTGCCCTGGGGAATCACTGCACAAATCTCTTCCTGCCACCAGTTGTAACTGTACAATTTAAGTTATGATACCTTAATGAAAATGTAGAAAGTAGTAGAATATAACACATTTTATGTTTATAGTCCCATGGACTGAAAACTGACTTGGTTTTGCAGACTTGATTTCTGATATTTTCAACTCCTCAAGTGAAGCGAAAAAAAAGCTTTTGGATTATGAGAAGGTTGAAGTCCCTGACTCCTATGATGGGCCACGACTTTCATTTCCCCTAACCGTGTCTGACACCAACGCTCTACTTCAAGCTTTCAAGCAACAGCAGGCAAGTATGACCAAGGCTGAAAAACCTTCACAATTTGAAAAGACAAAATATAGCTAGAGATAAGGTCTCATCAAGAAAGTATATTTATGTAAATACAATTTACACCTTTGTGCTGTCATCTTTTTGTTAGCATTATCTTGTATATAGAGATGTGCAAAACTATACAAAATGCAGTAGATAACATTTTTATTTGATTCTTTTGGAAACATTTACTAAGTCTCAATAGGCTACTAATGTCACAAAATGAGTACGCGTTCAGCAAAATATCACCAGACAATGAGCGAGACATCAGCATATAAATTTTACAGAACTGGGAAGTAAAATGTCACGTAACTGGAAGTACTGTACGCACAATTTTGAAACAAATGTGACCTGCTACATTTGCATCTGAGTCTTGGGTGTTGGTGTGTGCATAAGCAGGAGTTTCCGGATTTAAAATTAGGTGGGCCTTGGTAAAGAACCGGTTCATTTTTGGGGCGGATTTGGATCCTCAGCAGATCGGCCATTTTCTTTGGTCCGCGGATCAATCTCAAAAAGGGCGACTGACTTTTTTCAATTTTATTATTATTATTATTGCCAATAGAATCCGCGGATTCCACAATCCGTTGACAGATTTGTAGAATTCAATCCACGGATTTAGCAATCCGTTGTCAGCTTTTTAAGAATCCACCAATGGATTACTGAATCCGCAGATTGGATTCTACAAATCCGTTAACGGATTGTATCCAATCACGTTTTTTGCCAAACTGTTTGCTGATTCACCCACCTCTAGTCCTTGGAAGCACAAACCAGCACCTCCACTATCGCTGCCACCACTACTTCAACCTCCACTACCACCACTATCAGTAGTACTACCAGTGCCACCATGTAAGAAGCAGCAATTGAAAGAGAGGAAGATGGGGGGGAAGAGCACTTTCCAGGTGTGGTTCTCCTCCTTTTGAGCCAATGCTATGTCTTCACATCCCCCATCATCCCCTCCACCACCAGTAGTACCACCACCATTACAGCAGGGATTGGGAGTGAGAACAGAGGTAGTTCAGGAACTCAGAGTGGGAGACCATTTAAGCCTTAACTTTCTAGGCATTGTTTTGAATAGAGTGCCTATTCTACAAGAAAACAGTCAGTGGCTGAGAGTTTGACTGAGTAGAGTGATGCCATATTGGAAGATCACATTGAAGTATCATCTCATAGTGTATAATCGACACAGGCAAATGTGGGAGAGGGCCTCCTCCATCCTCCTCCTCCTCAGATTAATCACAAGTTCAGACATACTCTCTCACTTTCAATCCTTTATATTGGCATACATTGATTGGCAAGTCTTGGATTGTTCTACTGGCAGTGGTTGTGTTGTGGGGGGGGGGGGGGAGTGGACACTGATGGTGGTGTTGTGTACTAGGTGATGGCCAATGGCCGTTTTGCTGGAAACAATCAATCTTAGTTTCATGGATACTACCTGAATGCAGTTGAGCGTAGTATCCACCATTGGTCCCACCAATTCAGCATTAGACTTTGTCCTAGTGAAAGTGAGCACTACAGTGCTACTTGCCTCGGGCGAGCTTTCCTCTCCGGCGATGTGTGGACTGTAGGTTTTTGGAAAGTGAGCAAGGATGTGGCGTGGTCAAGACGTGAAGGGGCGTGTCAAGGAATTGTCATGCATGAGAAAACGCCTTTAGCAAATAATAAAATGCATAATGCCATGCAATTTACAGAAGTATTCTTCTTGGTAATAACATATACAGATGCAGCGGAGTTATTCGAACAAATCACGTAGCCGTTTTCGTGTGCGCTGCTGTACTCCACACGGCATTAACACAGCCAATCGCCCCAGACACACGTGTTTATCGCGGTTGCTTTGTTTTGAATTTCATGGATTGTGTGCAATTAAATGCAATGAAATTAATGAATTGCAATGTGTACAGTTATGTGTTATGTGTACAGTTATGTGCTACTGTGTCAATTTCAGGTGTTTAAAAACCAGAACACTAAATGCCATTTTATGCACTCGCCTGGACTCGCGTCTTAAGGCGGTACGGTTGGAAGAAATCCTGCGCCATGACATGGGTATTCCGAGGTATACAACGCGTGAAGTGTTCGAATAACGGCCGCTGCATCTGTATATACACTATGTCATGCATGCAAACATAATTTGTTAAAAAACTAATTTAAATATATGAATATTCTTTGCATATTAAAATTAGCCTATATCCGAAGTATCTCAGGAGTGTTAATTTTTGTGCACAAGTCTTTCTCAACTTACTGTACGGTATAAAGATGTGTTTGAGGTATAAAAGTCACTTGTATGCTGGTAAAATAGCATACCAAGTGACTCAAATCTCTCTCTTAACACTGCGTTAGTGAGCTTTTAAGATGCCCATTAGCACTTAACGAGACGTTAACTTAGGTTGCAAATGCAAACTAAAGTGGTGGTGATGGTGCTTCAGTATGTAATGATGGGTGGTTGGTTTGATATTTGCCATGGATGGAATTACTCCTGGTGGGAGCTTAATCGGTCAGCACCGAAGTTTGATCACAGCCAGCTAATTAGAAAACTATCATTTCATTTGGAATCAATTTAGAAAAATGAAATTGCACACAGTGTGTATTCTGTAATTGAATCTGCTTCCTCCTCCGGAGCTTGTGACATGGAAACTGACATAGTCTTGGGAAATAAGATGTTCATTGGTGTTAAAGAACGGAAGCCTTTCAAGACTAGTTCGTTCTATAATCTGTTATAATGGACCCAGCTTTGCTGAACACTCATTCAGATAGCTTGCTGGCTGGTGGACAGTTGAGACATTCTGATGCCATGTGTGCCAGCTCAGGACAGATTTCTTTTTTCTCTGCCCAGTAATTTGGAGATTTAACCTCAAGTGAGATAAGTTGTCATTGATATATGCCTCAACATGTTGGCCATCCTTGCTCCCTCACATGCACTGAACTACTGTAATAACATGGCAACGTTTCCCATAGGGAACAACCTTGGCTACTATTACTATTACCACAAGTACCACAATCACACCCTTCCCCTGTGCCTTGGCTTGATGTTAGGGTACCCCTTGAGGTGGAAGCATAAAATTGTGTCTGCCACTTCTATCAGGAGTACCCTTATATATACTCCCCAGTGATGGCTCTCCTGTTTTTAGAGCATCAGTTACCCACTGCCTGACGGGCAGGTAGGCCTCAAGCCCTTCTCTCTCCACAGGTTCCTCCTTCACCTTGCGGGAATAAGGGGGTGGTGGAATCCTCTTACCGCTCCGCTGTCTTGCGATGCTCTGCGGTTCCTCCGGAGCCGTCTCAGGTCCCATCTCTGCCGCACTGGGAGTCGCCACGGCCGTGGGACTTCTACACAGTTCAGGCCGCACCAGCGCTCACCGCCGGGGGGTCTCCGGACTCGTTTGCTCCATCTCTGGGGTAAGTGGATTCTGTTCTTTACAGCTGGGGTGGTCCGCCGGCCGGCGCATCACCACCGATGACAGGCTGTCTCTCTCATCATCCGACGAGGACTGCAAAGGCACCTCCGCTGGAGAGTCACCTCGGGTCCTTGCGGCACCGCAGTGATATGGGAACGAAACGGCACCTCCACTGCGGTCGCGATCTCCTCCATCGGAGCACATCTTGGTAGCTGGGCCTGGATCCCTACCGCAGGGGTGATATATGGGACCAGGGCAGCCATCGCGTCCGCCTCCTCCACTTCGATCAGCGTCGCTGGAGAGGCCTCTCGCGGGGTCACGATAGCAGCATATGGCTTGATAGGCCAGAGATTGAAAATGCCACACTGTTGGCACCGTGCTGTCGTACTTGGGGCCGGTCCGGGTGACCTTCATTGGACGCACAGGCACCGCAGATACTCATGGCCATCAACCTCAACAACCAGGAAGCCTCCTGAAAGCTGATAAGTAGTTACGCTTAAGTCAGCCATCTTTTGCGCAGGGAATGATTCGCTCAGCTTACTGGTTTGACAATCAGCTCCTTCTCCTTCACCAGTCAAGCGAAGTGAAGTTCGTCAGCCTCACTTCCTGTCCCTCCTTCCGCTGGGGAGGACTGTTGGGATTGGTTCTCAGTGTGCCCCCTCCCTCTGGTGGAAAGTAGAGGAGGGGCACTCTCTCTCTCTTTGGGTGACGTGGCGTCGTCCTTTGGCCAGTCACTGCACAGGTGGGTGAGGCTACAGAGTTCGCGCCGTTCCCTTCTTTTAGCTGGGATTCTGGTTTTGGCGCCAAACCCTTGCACATCTCTCGCCACATTTCTCGTGCAGCCTGCTTGCACGCAGCACGTGCGCGATCTAGGCTTGGCGGGAGTCACCATTTTGGATTGGCTGCAACCCGCATTGCAGTGAATGGTGCAGCAGTCGCCATTTTAACCTCCTCCATGCCCCGCAGAGCACATGTATCTCTCGCCGCCATCTTTAGTGAGCCTTCTAATCCCACGATAGCGCTACTCTCAGTGCCTATGGTGCAACTCGTTCCTAGACACTTACTACTCTCAATGGTGCTCTAACCAGTGAATATAATGCATGGCATACCCCAGGCTAGGCAGAACTCTCTCATTGTACACCGCACTCGCTGACGGTTCATTACAAGCACTCTGTGGTGTGTTTTCTGGATACTGGCTAGTGTACTTGGCATTCCTAAGTACTTGGCGTCAACCTACTTTTGGCCACTCCTAGTGCAGACCCTATGCTGAAGTCCCTGTACCATGTTAACCAGGCTACCCCCACAGGAATCCTACACTATCTGCCTCAAGGCGACTAGGACAGCTATAGCCACTTGTACCCAAATTTACATCACCCTCTTAGGGCACCTAGGGTGTACTGTGCGAAAGGACTGTCTTTCCTGACTACCCCTAGTCTCCAAAAATGCCCATCCTTCTGCAGTACTTGCTTTGAAAGTGTACATTCTACTTTCAGCTCTGCTTCGCTGAAAACCTGTCCTGATTATCTCAGCAGCGCCTCCAACTGTAACCCATGGACCCCCACCCAATCGCAGATCGGGCCCCCTAAGGTGTTCTGTGGTCTGGCTACATGACTTAGTGTGGTGCATACCTGCTGGCAACAGGAGGGCCTGAGTCTCCCGCGGTGCCATGGGGGAACAACAGGACAGGTTTTGGGGTGGATGCCTTTGTTCTTCAATGGTGCAGCGCCTCCATCTGTAGTAAGCCCCAGGAATATGGGGTGGAATCCTTACCACAGAAATACCTCCCAAGGATGAGAGATTCCAGTCTCACACAATAGATCCTTTAAACAGCAGACTCCTTTATTGAGTCTCCATCAGCAGCAGACAGGTACAGTTTGTATACAATGTCCACTAGCTGTTCTCCTTTGTGATGTCCCTGCCTCCACTCTGGACTCAGGGCCGTCCAGAGTGGGGCTAGCTCTTCCCTTACCCCCTAAGCAGGGTAAGAGGTATTTGGTCCACCTCACTACCTTCTATCAGCTCTACTCATTGGCTGCTTACCTAACTAACTCACTACATTACACTGTCTTCACAGACAGCTCACACACTTGTCTCCGACTAAATAGGAAGTGACACTGCTCTTTGTAACTTCCAATAGGCACCGCCCCTGTGCCTCTTGATTGGACACAGGATCAAGTGACCTACCTTCACTTACTCAGCACAGTGTCATAAGTGGGGAAAACCCATGATAACTCCTGCCAATCTGCCCTTAGCAGAGTTTACACACAGGAGGAGGATAGATATATAGCCCCTAATCTTACCAGGTCTACACTTGTATGCAAATCATATGGAGATCCTCACACCTCTGTTCATGTGATCGCACAGTAATAATGCAACAATATTTAAGACCTTCCAAACCAGACCCTAATTATTATTGATTTTAGGCTATTCCCAGAATTTACACACACATTCCCAGCTAGCTCAAACTCCTACACCCACCACATCCCAGGAGGCGAGGGGGACGGACGTGGCGTCGTCCTTTGGCCAGTCACTGCACATGTGGGTGAGCTACAGAGTTCGCTCCGTTCCTTCCTTTTAGCTGGGATTCTGGTTTTGGCGCCAAAACCCTTGCACATCTCTCGCCAATTTCTCGTGCAGCCTGCTTGGCACGCAGCACACGTGCGCGATCTAGGCTTGGCGGGAGTCACCATTTTGGATTGGCGCAAACCCGCATTGCAGTGAATGGTGGAGCAGTCGCCATTTTAACTCCTCCATGCCCCGCAGAGCACATGTTCTCTCGCCGCCATCTTTAGGAGCCTCTAATCCCAGCATAGCGCTACTCTCAGTGCCTATGTTGCAACGTTCCTAGAACACTACTACTCTCAATGGTGCTCTAACATGAATATAATGCATGGCAATACCCCAGGCTAGGCAGAACTCTCTCTCATTGTACACCGCACTCGCTGACGGTTCATTACAAGCCACTCGTGGTGTGTTTTTTCTGGATACTGGCTAGTGTACTTGGCATTCCTAAGTACATGGCGTCAACCTACTTTTGGCCACTCCTAGTGCGACCCTATGCTGGAAGTCCCTGTACCATGTTACCATGGCTACCCCCAAGGAATCCTACACTATCTGCCTCAAGGCGACTAGGACAGCTATAGCCACTTGTACCCAAATTTACATCACCCTCTTGATGCACCTAGGGTGTACTGTGCGAAAGGACTGTCTTTCTGACTACCCTAGTCTCCAAAAATGCCCATCCTTCTGCAGTACTTGCTTTGAAAGTGTACATTCTACTTCAGCTCTGCTTCGCTGAAAACCTGTCCTGATTATCTCAGCAGAGCCTCCAACTGTAACCATGGGACCCCACCCAATCGCAGATCGGGCCCCTAGGTGTTCTGTGGTCCTGGCTACATGACTTAGTGTGGTGCATACATGCTGGCAACCAGGAGGGCCTGAGTCTCCCGCGGTGCATGGGGGAACAACAGGACAGGTTTTGGGTGGATGCCTTTGTTCTTCAATGGTGCAGCGCCTCCATCTGTAGTAAGCCCCAGGAATGGAGGTGGAGGATCCTTACCACAGAAATACCTCCCAAGAGGAGATGCCAGTCTCACACAATAGATCTTTAAACAGCAGACTCCATTTATGAGTCTCCATCGCAGCAACAGGTACAGTTTTGTATACAATGTCCACTAGTGTTCTCCTTTTGTGATGTCCGCCTCCACTCTGGACTCAGGGCCGTCCAGAGTGGGGCTAGAATCTCTTCCTTACCCCCTAAGCAGGGTAAGAGGTATTTGGTCCACCTCACTACCTTCTATCAAGCTCTACTCATTGGCTGCTTACCTACTAACTCACTACATTACACTGTCTTCACAGACAGCTCACACACTTTCTCCGACTCTAAATAGGAAGTGACACTGCTCTTTGTAACTTCACATAGGCACCGCCCCTGTGCCTCTTGATTGGACACAGGATCAGTGACTACCTTCACTTACTCAGCACAGTGTCATAAGTGGGGAAAACCCATGATAACTCCTGCCACATCTCCCTTAGCAGAGTTTACACACAGGAGGAGGTATAGAATATAGCCCCCTAATCTTACCAGGTCTACATATATATACAAGATATATATATATAGATACTATATATATATACATATATATTAATATATATTACAGAGAGATAGAGAGAGAGAGAGAGAGAGAGAGAGAGAGAGAGAGACGAGAGCAGGACGGGGAGGAGAGTGGGAGAGGAGGAGAGATGTGAGAGAGAGAGGAGATACACAGAAACACCAGACAGCACCATATAAGCC
>CM071569.1:54036731-54114253 GCA_036426205.1 Ascaphus truei
CTCACATGTCAGCAGCCCCCCCCCCCTCACATGTCAGCAGCCCACCAGCCCGTTTTTCACATGTCAGCAGCCCACCAGCCCGTTTTTCACATGACAGCAGCCCACCAGCCCGGTGGAGGTTGGAATAATGACATCACCCGCAGGGGGCGGAGAGCGGACGGCTTGATTGACAAGAAGAGGGCTGTGGGCGGGGCGACTGAATGAGGCCAGGCAGTAAGAGTGCCCGGATGTGGGATGCTTGTTCTGCAGTCATTGGTGCCATATAGGAGGAGGTAAGTGGGCGTGGCTTGCATCCTTTACCCCCCTTTGTCTCTATGGCAACTCCTCCTGCCCGGGTGATTTGCAGTGCAGGGTGGGCGGAGGTGAGTCAGAGCCGGGCGTGGTGGACCCGGCCGGGGAGGGGGAGCCTCGCGCTCCGGGACCCTCTCCCAGCCTCTCCTCCCCACCCCTCTCCCTCCTTCCCGCCGCTCACCAGGACTCAGTGACCGGAGCTGCAGCTAACCCAAGTCCCGCAGGCTGTGCGAGGTGCTGGTATCTGTCACACCCTCCCTGACCCCGCACAGCGGCTCTGATGCTGGGCGTAGCGGTGATGACGAACAGGTAGGGGACCCTGCATTAAAGCCTGAGAGATGCACTGTTAGCATTGCTATATTGCAACTTTTAGGTGAGTGACTCCGGTAGATTAGTGTCTCCTCACCCTGCCCACCCCTTCTCACCATCACACACACACACACACACACACACACACACTGTCTCTCTCTCTCTCACACACGCACGCACACACATACACGCTGGGAGGACACAGACACGTGCAAAACCAGGGGGCTGAGAGGGAGGACGGATGAATCGCCGCCATTTTTTTTTTTTTTATAACTTGTATTTTATTGTGAACAAATGCATGGTATACAGAGTGAACATTATATGCATACACAATATAAAATAGCACATGTAATGTGGGCTTTGGATCACATATATGAGAATCGCACAACTTTTCGAGCCCTACTCGGTCGTGCGAGTGCAGGTGAACAAATAATAAATAATAATAATAAAAATAAATAATAATAAAAAAAAAAAAAAAAAAAAAAAAAAAAAAAAAAAACCCCCCCCCTCTCACATGTCAGCAGCCCACCAGCCCGTTTTTCACATGTCAGCAGCCCACCAGCCCGTTTTTCACATGTCAGCAGCCCCCCAGCCCGGTGGAGGTTGGAATAATGACATCACCCGCAGGGGGCGGAGAGCGGAAGGCTTGATTGACAAGAAGAGGGCTGTGGGCGGGGCGACTGAATGAGGCCAGGCAGTAAGAGTGCCCGGATGTGGGATGCTTGTTCTGCAGTCATTGGTGCCATATAGGAGGAGGTAAGTGGGCGTGGCTTGCATCCTTTACCCCCCTTTGTCTCTATGGCAACTCCTCCTGCCCGGGTGATTTGCAGTGCAGGGTGGGCGGAGGTGAGTCAGAGCCGGGCGTGGTGGACCCGGCCGGGGAGGGGGAGCCTCGCGCTCTGGGACCCTCTCCCAGCCTCTCCTCCCCACCCCTCTCCCTCCTTCCCGCCGCTCACCAGGACTCAGTGACCGGAGCTGCAGCTAACCCAAGTCCCGCAGGCTGTGCGAGGTGCTGGTATCTGTCACACCCTCCCTGACCCCGCACAGCGGCTCTGATGCTGGGCGTAGCGGTGATGACGAACAGGTAGGGGACCCTGCATTAAAGCCTGAGAGATGCACTGTTAGCATTGCTATATTGCAACTTTTAGGTGAGTGACTCCGGTAGATTAGTGTCTCCTCACCCTGCCCACCCCTTCTCACCATCACACACACACACACACACTCACTCTGTCTCTCTCTCTCTCACACACGCACGCACACACACACACGCTGGGAGGACACAGACACGTGCAAAACCAGGGGGCTGAGAGGGAGGACGGATGAATCGCCGCCATTTTTAAAATTTTATTTATTTATTTATTTAACTTCCTTCCCTCCTCACTCCCGATCAGGAGTGCGGCGGCCATTTTTTTTTAAAATTAGCGCGACCCCGTTACTAACGCGGTGGACTCGAGGTGGACCCCGAGCACCGCGTTATAACGGGGTTTAGCTGTACCTCCAAGAAATTGCTACGTAAAGCAGAAACCAGATGAGCCAATAACATATTTCACAAAGTTTAGTCCATAGGACAATAAAAAATTACATCTATTCAGTGTAGGTCTACCTACACTAGTAGTACACTAGTAAATAGAGTCTACCTTGATGCGGTTGGCAGGCTTGAATCTTATTTCGATCAAAAGATGCAACCAGATGACTCCTTTGTCACACAGACTTACAGTGGGTTCTAAATGTTAACATGTCACTAGTATATTTTAGCCCAATTTGGTAGGAGCGCAGGATCTGTTCTTTTGTTTTCCATATATGTAAGATCAATCCTATTATCAGCAGCAAACTCCTAAAGTGAGGAGCACGGTAATATGTACAGTCTTAAGATAAGGGTTGCCATGTGGCTTCTCCAAAAATACTGGACACACACACACACACACACACACACACACACACACCTTTCCGCTGCATGCTGTTTTCCTCTTCTCCTCAGCCCCTCCCCCAGGCTCCTGACCTCCTCCTGATTGGCTGCATTAACCAGCAGCAGCCAATCAGGATGGAAGCTGCCCAACCCCATAGCAACAGTCCTGCTCTCTCCCTGCTCAGGGAAATCCCGCGGTCCCACATGGTCTGAAACTTATCCTGCATTTGTTGAAGCAAATTCTGAACCACCGCAGTTAGATCCTGCACGTTCTTTGGGTCCGACTCCGACATCCCGGTTCTCTTTCTACAGCTCCTTCCCAGGCCACTATGTCCAGAGAAGTAATACCGGACACATACATGTCCAGTATTACCTCTAACGTTTTACTGGACAGAGTGTCCAAATACATGACGGTCCGGTTCAATACTGGACACCTGGCAACCCTATGACATTTAGTTGTCGTACAAATGGCAGAAACAGACTAACCAAATTGTTGCTGTAAGACCACAGACGTTCAAAGGCCGTGGTTTCAAAGTATTGGTTCGATTGAGTAGAATCATTACTTAAACTGTATTTTTTATTTCTTATCATTTTCCTTTCAATTGTTCTAGTTCTTTGGTTATATTTTATATAAAATGTGGAACTTACATTGTCACCAACATAGAAGATATTTTCTCTAGGATCATCGTGCACTAAAGAATTATGAAAATGTACACCAAATGCAAAAAAAGTTAACATATGTAACCTTTCCAATAAAAAGTAAACAAAAAAACCCAGTAATGACAATACATCGCAAAGTGTTTTTTTTTTTTTGCAGATCCAAGTTATAATACTTAAAGCAGCATTACTGTTTTTTTGCATTTTATTTTTTTAATAATGCTATGTGGAAAGTGGCTGAGGCGCTCAAATGCAGATGCAATGAATAAAATAAGCCAAACCACTAAACCAGGGTACTAATAAGAATAATATAGTACTTAATGTGCAATAGTATGGGTACTATCCTCCTGAAGACAGGTGGTAGATGGTACAAGCCCACTCACCCTCAGTCTCATCGGCAGGTTCCCCTGAAAATAAGCAATACTCACATCCTGGTGGTAGGTAGGCAAGTTGTGCAGCTACAATTATGCAATAACAGGAAAAGGGAGACCAAAAAGCGCACCAGCAAAAAAGGAGCAGGAAGTACCCAAAACGAAAAAATAATTAAAGGGGCACTTTAATGTGACAAGAGACCCATCCAACGCGTTTCGAACGTCACAGCGTTCTTTTTCTAGCTAGCTAGCGCGTCCGACAGCGGGACCGGTGTCGGAGGGTCTTTCCGGAAGTCCGGCGGCTGCCTAGGTCCTTCACACAATGAGCTCCGGCAGGGAACTACGCGTTTCGCAAGTAATGCTTCGTCAGGATAGTGTCGGAGGCGCTAGCGGGAGTTCAACGGGAAGGAAAGGGTCTACCGGATAGACCCACGGCTGACTCTGGGCTTTTTTTTCGTTTTGTGTGAGTGCTCCAAAGTTTTTATCTTTATTTGTTGTAATAAACCCTCTATTGTAACTAATCCAGGCTCTGCCCATTTCTTGTCATATGGGCACCTGGGAGAGGAGCTATCCACACTGTGTCCCCATTGGGAGATATTGAGAAGGAGACGAGACTGATTCTTACTAGACTGACAACATCATTCACTGAGGGAAGGGGCTCACACAAGGCTGTGTGAGTTGTTCTTCCATATTTATATACATCCCCCACTGCTGGAGCATTTATATGCAGTGCCCCATTCTCTAACTCGCCCCTGAGGGAAGGATCTCACATAAGGCCGTGTGAGTCACTGAAACATATGTTTCTATTATTTTATTATTTCAACACCATCAAGTGAATTATCTTATATCCCTTTCCCCTCCACTCTCCACCACCCTCCCTCCCCCACCTTCATTGACAAACAAGACTGATTATGTCTGTAGCCCCCTGTAAACAGCACAGGCTATACATATCTCTCCTACTGTGGTAAGTCCTGTTAAGGGCAGGCACCAGTAGTAATCATGGGTTTTCCCCCCTTTCAAGCCCTGCCCTGAGTGATAGATGCAGGCCCCTGACTCTGCTGCAGGCATGAGACAGAGGAGATGTTCTGCTGACACCATGAGGGGTGGGGCTAAGCCTATTTAGCAGCCGATTCCTGTAAGTGACAGTCAGTCTAGTCTGGTCTATTCTGGAGTCAATGAGAGTCTGTCCTGGGAGTTGGAGTAGACGCAGCTCCGTCTTGGGAGCGAGCAAGAGAGAGAGAACTCTGGCCTATTCCATTTGGAGAGCGAGCCGAGTTCAGGTGGACCCGATGATGGGGTGATGGGGAGAATCCATCCCCCACCCAGAGGATACCCTCTGCGGTGGGCAGTGGGGTAGTGAGGCCTCACCACAGTCCATCCTGTCGGAGAGCACACTTGGAGGGAAGGAGAGGAGGAAAGGCCTGTACAGAGTGGAGGGTCGAGTGTGCTGTGGACATTGCTGCTGTTGTTGTAGCTGCTGAGTGCTACTAGTGCCGGGTGCGGCTCGGACCAATAAAGAGAGACATTATCTTTTACTAAAGACTGTTGTGTGATTCTGGAGCATCCACCCTGGGACCAGGGGTCACTCTTCTATACGGGTCCTACCCCATACCCTGGGAAGGTATAGAGGATGGAGGCCTGCACCACCACTGAAAGCATGGAGGCTACTACCCCAGAAGCCTGGTCCTGTCCTCCCCCACACCACCGCGGGAGACTCAGGCCCTCCTGTTCCACGCAGGTACGCACCACCCAGTACATGTAATCCGCCCTCACACACCCTAGATATGTCAGATGAGTCTAGGGGGGGGGGGGGGGAATATGGGTTACGTGTCTATTTAATACATGCATCAATTTTATGTGTTTCTACCATCTCTTTATTTTCTGAGATTAACACCATGCGCTGACCGCTACAACATATACATCGCCGCTATAAGAAGATCCTGGGTGTCATCTTCTTCCTGGTCAAGCTGCAGAACTGCGACAAGGGCTAGTATATACTCACTTATTTGGTTCTACACTAGCCCAAAGGCGTTATATTTTTCACACGCTATATAAGGTATGGAGCGCCTCAGTTTTACCCTTTGTTCTTATTACAAAAATGACAGCAGGATGCCCACTGATACGGCAGCTGAGACGTTCACTGCCAAACACACAACGTTTCTAATCAGGAATTCAGGGGTTGAGCAAGGGGAGTCTCAGCAAGAGCCATGGAGCAAAAAATAGTCATGAATCAGCATATCAGATTGGATTCAATGGTTGAAAAAGCACAAGCAAATGTTGTATGTTAGCTCTCAGACACATGATCCTCTTCAAATCAGTTGCAGTGAAAGGATGCCTGATTGCTGAACAGTGCCATTATAAGTATGGTTTCCAACTGGTACTTTGCAGGTTGTGATACCTTTGAACAAAGCCAACTGATAGTTATTTATGGATGTTGTTGTGCACAAGCTTCCAATACCTCACGAGTATTGTACTATTATAAACAAAACCCCAAATGTCTGATGCTATCCTTGAAAGTTTACCTGTATTATGGAGGGGAGCCTCAGCTAATTTATTTATTTTTAATCTTCCAACCATTTTGTAGGGGATCTGAAGATTACTAACTGGGGAATAAATGCATCAGCGATTCCCAAGCAGTGATTAGGTGATTAGGTGATTGTTAATAAAACATTGGAGATCTTGCAAAAGATATAACACAACACATTTAAGAATACATAAGAGACTTGGGCACCTATCGAACATACTCAGTGGCATAGGTAGACATTGGCGGGCCCCCAGGGGTACTGACTAGAATTTTTTTCTCCCTCCCTACCTCTCCATGACCCTCTATCAGGGGTGCGCAAACTGGGGGGCGCGAAAGATTATCTGCGGGGGGGTGCAGGGTTTACAGAGGCCCCGCGCACTTCCCGAAGGCACTTAAATTAAATGCCAGGGAAGCGGCGAAGGCCTCTGTAAACTTTACTTACCTTGGTTCAGACGGCTTCTGGAGACGCGTCGCCATGGCAACGTGACGTCATGACACCCAGACCGCCGGAACCAAGGTAAGGGGAGGGGGGAGCGCGGAGAGCGGAACAGCCGGCAAGGGGGAGGAGGGGGAGCGCCAGGAGAAAAAGATGGTGCTTCCCTGCTCTCTCTCATCATCATCATCTCTCCCCTCATCATCTCTCCTCTCCCCTCTCATCATCATCATCTCTCTTCCCCCCATACTATCTCTCCGCCAAATCTTCTCTCCTCCCTCCCCCCAACCTCGCTCTCCTCTTTCCCCTCTCATATATACATACAAACACTACCCCATATACACACATACCAAACATGCAACATTAGTGTAACACACACATACCATATACAAATACACATTTATATTGAACATATAAAAAAAAACACTAAATATATGTAGCGCATGTTCCCCCACCCCCTGGGAAATATGGTCGCTACGGTGTATGTGCTGCTTTAACTGCGGCTCACAGGAGGCCTGAGCCTCCACTGATGGGAACCTGGGGTGTATTTGAGTAGGTAAAAATCGGTAGCGACTCCACCTGTACGGGATCCTACTATGTGGGATAACCCCGTTACAGGAACCCCATACAATAAAACACAGGCTGATACGTATAACAGTTTTACTGCATGTGTAAGAATACTGAACATATATGTACACAGCTCCCCACACCCAGTCACGCACGACCGTGCCCTCCAGTAACCACCAACTTGGTGTCAACACAATGGCGATATAGTCCCACAAAGTCTTGAGGGGCCCTCGAGCACCCAACCACCCTGGTGTCCACGAGTAGCAACTCCCGCCCAAATGTGTGAGACAGCGCTGCCCCTCACCAGCGTGTTTATAGTTGGTGCACTTGTATTACCTGCCGGGTGCTCCAACACCCGGTAACGCCACACTGAAGGATAGGATCCAGCGACGGCGGTGGTCAGCGACGGCGGCCGCCACCACGTGGGGCGACTTCTCGCGAGGAGTATCACCTTTGTAGGTAGTATCTAGTATGGTGGTGGTGACACCCTGCACGTGCACACCCTACCCCTTTCTCATCCCAGCTCCGACTGGCGTGCTCCTCTGCGCGCGAAAAAGTATCATTCTCCAGAGCAGGAGAATCCTGACGCGTTATTGGCTGCTGCAGCCCATGTGGTCCATCGCCCTAGTGCATCCTGGGGACTCTAGTCCCCTGCGGATCTATTCTTCCTAATGGCTGCCTCGCGCGCCTATACTGCGCATCACCGGGAGATGATGAGAGGAGCAGCAATGGAGTGCTCTGCAGCGCCACCTGCTGCCCAGAAGTGGTTAAGCAGGAAGAAAGCCCTACACACCTACTCCCTCCTCCCCCACAGCTGTTCCATGATCAGCAGCCGGCATCCTCCTCTCTCCTCCTACCCGCCCAGGCCTGTCTCTATCCGAAGAGAGACAGATAGGCCACAACAGGGGGGGGGAGCGGGCCCCCGGGCCTTGCCCAGGCTATAGCTACGCCCCTGAACATACTGTAAAGCAGTCTCCACCTTACTCATGAAGATTGAAATCATTACAGTCATTTAAGTGGATCCTTAATTCCTAAAGCTTAGTACATACTATTACATCTATGAAGAGCTCTCTCTAGGTTTAACAACATATTACAACCTAAGGCTGAGGCCCCAGTACCTCCGCTGGCGGCACGTGCAGCCGATTCCCCGGTCTGCAGGGAACTGCAGACCAAAAGACTGGGGGGGGGGGGGGGGGGCGTGGCGAGGGAGTGACGGGGGCGCGGCCATGACGTCACCCGGCAGTTTCGCTCTCATTGGCTGAACTACCGTGGGGTGTGGCTTTGCGCTCCGTAGCGAGTCCTGCTCTCAATTTTATTGAGAGCAGGAGCAACTCGCGCCACAGCGCTGCGGCCCCCCCTCGCAGCGGGCCCGGTGCCATTGAGGAGAGGGCTCTCGTCCCTGCAGCGTCCGCCACAGCGGGCGCTGCAGTAGCCAGCGGGGTCCAGCCCTTAGTGAGTAAATAAATCCACAACATTAATATACATTGGGAATAATATGGCTGTAAATGAGTGTCTCTGGTACATACAATCGCCAGATGTACCAGAGCAGCAATGTTTGCGAGTCTGAAAACAGACCTGATATAATCTCATCATTTCTAAATGAACAGGCAATATTAAAATACCAATACAGCTGTTCATTGGATAAGTGCTTTCTAACTGAGGGGCATGTCAAACCAAGAATTGCCGGACATAACTTCAGAGCTCAGGACTCTCTTAACGTATGGGCACGCTGGGCAGTTGCCCGGGGGCCCCACAGCATAGGGGGGCCCCACAGCATAAGGGGTCCCCACGCGCCCGGCCCATGCGTGCCCACCAATGCTAAAAATCTCCATTCTAAGTCTAGCTAGGAGGGCTTGCTCTCCCCCCGCCGCGGCGCCCGGCACCCTGGCTCGCTCGCACCCCGGCTCCGCTCGCTCTCCCCCGCCCGGAATTGGAACCCCGGCTCCGCACGCTCTGCGCCCGCCCGGCACCCCAGCTCGCGTCACCACCGCTCGCAGCCTACCCTGCAGCACTTCCGGTGCCTGCTGCTGCTAGTGAGCACGTGGGATGCTGGGAGCGACAGTGTAGGCAGGGCCCCGTGCACTGCTCTGACCGGGGGGCCCTAATGTTGTTAAGATGGCCCTGACAAAGCTACTCAAGTATTATTAATTAGGGTGAGGTGGGGGAGCCTCACGGTAAGGAAATGTTTTCATTTGGTTATCCCAGAATTTTGGTGGATATAAATATGGCACCAAATATGGACCATAGGCAACATCATTTCTAACAATCTTAATTGGTAGAAAGCCTCATGATTTTTCAATCACGGTCCTTAAATCCCAAATGCAGCATTTGTTTGTTATAAGTGAACTTGCCGTTCCACACCTGCTGCAGTCACCATGCAAAGTGAGACAGCGCAAATGTGCCATGATTCCATTTTAATGTATGATCTCTGTGTAAAAGATTGATGATATGACTTGATGTGATGTTTGAGTGTAAATCACAGCCAAAAACCTGTTGTAATACAAGTACAAGCAATTGTTGTGTGTGGCTCAGTGTCTTCTTCGATGTCTATCAAAGGAGCATGTGTCTATCTACATTTTTATTAGTAGGTTAAAATGAAGCACAACCACAAATTAAAAAAGAGAGCAAACACAAGGCGTCCCCAGTTAAACATAAAAAAAAAAAAAAAAAAAAATCACATTTATTGCTGTCACGTGGACAAGGTAAAAAAAACGCACCACTCACGTATTTCGCACTTACATGTGCTTTATCAAGGTGTGCAAATATTTTTAAAAATGAGCGCAAAACACCAAATGGAAGCAAACTGACGCAGTGTCAAATAACTCATGTTTGCAGCAATGCTCCAATTTCCACATATGGCCCTTTATCCATTTGTGGAGTGGGAGTTGATGGAATGTATATTGTACTGCGCTATGAATAAGGAGTCTGCCAGGTCTTGTCTTATGCCCAATGTGGTAATAACTTGAGAACTTGCGAGGATTTCAGGACTTCTCCCTATAGATGGGCCTGACTACAACTCAAACACATGGAAACAAGCTTGGGCATGTCTTCCTGCAGGAGGGATTTCCCACGCACTGGGGGCTGTGTTTGGAATGTGGTCTTCACAATAATGAAGGTGCTTTTCCGTGAAGAAAAAAATACCCGGCCACATTTTTTAAAGTCTCGCTCAGTGATTATTTCCGCATTAGATTTGTCAAATATATAAAAGATAAAGTCAATCGGAATGGGGAAAAAAAAGTGTCATTACTCGGCTAAAACCTATGATTGAGGAAATGCAAAAATACAGCCCTCCTCTCTTGATCAGCCCTAATTAAAGCCCTCATTTATCACAAGAAAGCAACACCAAGCTTCCTTTACAACAAATCCATCCGTCTAAATAAGTCAATACTTCTCATGTATACACAGCAGATAAGGTTGAAAAGAGACATATGTCCATCTCGTCCAAGCTTGAATCGGCCGAGATACTGTACTCATCCTATAGTTATAGTGACTTCTATTTATATTGATCCAGAGGCAGGCAAACAAAAAACCCCAGTGCAACGTTTGCCAATTATGTCTCATATTTAGAGGATCATCCGATGAACACAATATTGAAAGATAAGAATAACAAAAAAAAAGTGCCCTTCCAAATGGAGTATAATACCATGCACTTTAAATGTATAGAGAGAGGCAGCAGCACACCAAGATAAAGTGAACCAATAATGTATTACTCACATTAATAAAAATCGCCAACGTTTCGACCCGCACATTAGTCTTCCTCATGGCCTAGTGTGTGGGTAACAACTAGTTTATGAATGGGAGTAATAAATGAATTATTTGTTAACTTTGTATGGGTGTGCTGCTGCCTTTGTATTTATCTCAATAGATTATAGACGTTGGCAATCAGGCAAACACCCTGTTAGCTCTAGCACCCTCTCTGACTGCCGTTAGCACATACTATATGACAATCTATATCTCCCCTTGAGCACCATCTTCATTGCTTCACCTTTAAATATACACCACTCATACTTTCCAAGAAACACACTAAATATGTAGATTTAGATTGTAAGCTCTTCGGGGCAGGAACTGCTTTTCCTAATGTCTACTTTTTATATTAAAGTGCTTATTCCTATTATGTCACTTATATTACTGCTGTAAAACGCTATGTACATTGACGACGCTATATTAATAAAGACATACTGTACATACAAACCTGCCGTACAAAATGTCAACCAGCTGATAGCAAGTGCTAATTGGTTCTCTGATTGCCTGGTCTCTTTGGTATCAGAGAGCTAGATCTGAAGAATGACTGTCTTGCATTATTATCACACCATTGGCATGGGGTTATCAGTGCAGTTAAGTCATGCTCCCTTAGTAGTAATGCTAAATCTGTAATTTCTTTGGGTCCCAAATCTAGAGTTGCCAGGAGTCCAGTATTGAACCGGACTGTCCTGTATTTGGACACTGTCCAGTAAAAAATTAGCGCTTATACTGGACATGTATTTGTCTGTTATTACCTCTCTGACATAGTCACATGAAAGGCTTGGGTGGGGGGGGGGATTTCCCTGAGCATAGAGAGAGCAAGGCTGTTGCTAGGGGGCTGGGCAGCTTCCTCTATCCTGATTGGCTGCATTACCCAGAAGCAGCCAATCAAGAGGAGGTGTTAGGAGTCTGTGGAGAGGAAGAAACAGCATGGAGCGAAGAGAGGTGTGTGCCTCGAGCACATCGCACCTGTCACCATTGTGTCCAGTATTTATGGAGACGCCACCTGGCAACCCTAGTCACAACCAGGGTTGCCCTGAAGACTATGGGTTTGAGATACTTATACCCGAGCTACAGGTTTTGATGTAAAATCTCTGGCTGAAGGGCGGGAGACGACTTGGACCGTCGGTGGGAGCGAACTTAAAGCAGGGCAGCAGAGGACGACAGCCGGGGAGGAGCACGCCCCAGCGGTCCGACCCGGAAGTCTTCATTGACTTCTCGGGTGGCATCTCCCCCTCCAGGCTCCTGTCAAAATGGAGCTGTGACGTCAAATGGTGTCGCGTTGCCATGACAACGGGGCAGCACGTTACTTCACGGCGCCATGCAGTGTCAAGTTGCCATGAGAACATGACGTCTCATGGCACCATGACATCCTGTTGTCATGACAACGCAGCGCCATTTGAGATCGCAGAGTCATTTTGGCAGGAGCATGCAGTGAGAGATGCCGCCAGACAACGACCTGCATTTTTGGTTTACCTTGACGTTCGGTATGCAGGCTTACAACGCTTTGGCCAAAGGGTTTAACTAAAAAAAAACAAGTAATTACTATTATCAGTCAAGTATTTAAACTTTAAACTTATTACCATACATGTTTTGTCAATTTGATGTAGCATTGGGCACCCCTGTCTTTTGTTGTGTACATTTGCCTCGCTCAGTAGCACTCTTTTTGGCATAATTATATATTCATGATGTGGTGGGTGTAGGAGTTTGAGCTAGCTGGGAATATGTGTGTGTTAAACAAGTTTTATTTGGTCTACCGAGAGGCAATGCGTTGCTGATCCCTGCAGCACAGAAGGGGTTAAATGTAACAGAGCTGCCACAATATTCCAGCACACTTTCTGGGGCTTTACTAGCTGTAAAAAAAAGCTAGCACTGCATTGTGTTATCAAGGGATAAATACAACTTTTGTATTGAGACAGAAAATCTCAATGTTAAAGGTAGATGGGAAAAGACTAGGGTACTGTTACAACCCGGTTACAGGCAAACATTGGGAAAATCTGTGCAAACAGACAATGCTGCAAACGAATGAACAGCTAACGAACCATTAACTTTGTGTGTCATGTGCAGGGTGTGGGAGAGATAAAACAGAGGATGAGCCTGCGGCTCACAGAGCAGGCTGGCAGTGTTGAACCAAACAAGTGGAGGTAAAGACTAAATTCAATCTCAGCCAGAAGGAGAATAAAATTGGGGCACCCTGGAAAAATGCCCAGGTTGAGCTGTGCTTTGCCTCATTTCCAAAAACGCAACACCGCAGAGGGCAATTATATTGTAATACATGAAATGGCTTTGTACAACATTACAAATTAAGTTGTATAGTCCCCCCAGGAAGACACCCCCAATGTCCCAGTAGATCGGGACTTAGGCCACCCCACACGTTTTGGCCTCTCCTCTAACTTCACGATAGCCACGCTAGGGCTCCAACTAGACGTAGATGCCTCCCCTGAATAGCCTCCACCCACCGACCCATCATCGGACGTAAAGCTCGCCAGTCTCTCCCCAGTCCGTTCCTCACAGGTTCCCTGGGACCCTCCCGACATCCCCAAACTGGACGTGGACCCACGGGAAAAGGTGACTGAGACAGGGGCTTTATCTAGGGCATGGGGTTGGGCATATGGACGGGCAATGGGTATCCGCGGGGTTCCGACCCGCTCTCTACCCCCATAGTGTCCAGGATCACTGCGAGGACTCTCCGCTGGTTGAGCCTCACCCTTCTCGACTCTCCTCACAGCCTGCCAGCTCTTTGTGGACACAGGTGATCGGGAAGCACTGCCCGATCGCCGAGGCGTTGTTGTCATCTCTCCAGTCGTTCCGCTATCTCCGCCGGAAGTGATGTCATCACCGGAACCGGAAACTCCGCCATCTTGCGATGGATCCCCATGCGGGATCTCTTCTTCCAGGACGACGTCCGGAAGTTCCGCTGCCTTTTCTTGCCCCGCCTGGGCCTGACACCGCCTTTCCTCCACGGATGCCGTCACCGGAGCCTGGTAAGTACAAGGGCTGCTCTTACCGCTCCGAAGGGTGGGTGGATCGTCCGTCACCGCTGGACCCGCCGGTCCCAGGAATGGAAGGACTCAGTCTCTCGGCCTTCCGCTCCACTGGCGACACCCGGCTCTTCTCACCGATACTCCCGGTAAGTGGTAATTTCCTCCCGTTTTCACCACAGGATACTGCCAAGGGCCGGACCACTGCACCGGACGACACTCTGGGTTCCTCATCGGAGGAATCCGCTTCCACTCTGCTCGGGGTCACCGTTCGTTGCGACCGCCTTTTAGTCTCTCGGTTGGTACGCTGACCGACCACTCCTTTCTCCTCGGGCTCGGCTTTAACAACCGGCCCCGATCCCCATTCTCCGGGATCCGCACTTTCCTTCCACAGTGCACCGGGGGACCCGGCGGACAGCCTAGCCGTATCCCCCACGGGTTCGATAGTCTGGATGGGCACAAATATAGGCATAGGCCACAAGTACTGTGTACCACATTGCGGACAGCGCGCCGCCTTGCCCACGGTACCGCCGGGTAGCCTGCATTGTAGACAGAGGCACACCACAGTCTCGGTGCCCGCCACCCGAATCACCAGTAAGCCTCCTGGTGCCGAATATGGTTGAGTAGAGACCATCGTATTGACTCCTGACTGACAGGCCATTGTCTCAGTTGGAGATACTTGCAGCAACGGTCTGTTCTGTACACTGGATCCGCGCGACTGACAAGCAGGGGTTGAGTTGCCAGCCACTCCCTTGACTAGCTCCACCCTCATCTGACAAAGCTGGAAACCACCCCCACTAGTAGCAATTATGGGCGGGACCCACAGCTTAATAGGATGTCCTGTAATTGAGGCCACACCTTTCACAGTCCTGGAGGGCGCGGCCACAGCTTAGCACCACTCCACAGCAGGCTCGTGAAAGTCATTTCCGTAGCATGCTCTTCACCCGCACACATGCCATGTGCGCTCTCTCCATTACCCTCCATCCGCCATCTTGGACCTTCCGCACCGCGCGGATCCTCCATTCTTGCGGTCGCCATTCTTTCACTGTACTTAGAATTATTGTACATGGAGCTCCTCTCTGCGGGGCAGCTACCACACCGGTACAATAAAGATTACCTTGATGCACCACCTTGTGTACTTAATGTAGGCTGGACTCGTGTTTGCACTACCTCAGGCTAGGCTCACTCTCTCTGTGTCTGCTGTATCTCCTTCCTCCCAGTCTGTGCTCCCTTCGGTAAGTGGTCTGGAATGGGCTAGAGTACTCTGGCTCTTCCATGCAGTACTTGGGCGTCTACCTACTGTTGGCTAGCCTAGCGCAGACCCTCTCCAGAATTCCTGACCACGTTAACAGGCTATCCCTTTAGGCATCCTACCAACTAGCACTGCCTCAAGGTGACTAGGACAGCTATAGCCCGGCTCCAAACCCCCAACTCCTTTCAGGCCCCTAGGTCGTCCCTGCGAGCTGACTATACTCCATCAGCCCCCTGACTACCCCTAGGTCCGTCCCAACACAGCACAAAGTGGCAGCAGACACTCTCCCTGTTTCCAAGTGACCTAGCAAAAGCCTGTCCTGTTGACAGGTATCTCAGCAGCGCCTCCAAATGTAACGGATTTTCTGGCCTAGCCTGACCCACCCAATCTCACATTGGCCCCTGTGGTCTAACCAGTCCCCATTACAGTGTAGTGTCTGGTGGTGTACTTGTTGGCAACAGGACTCCTGAGTCTCCCGCATGATGTTGTGTGGGAATTGCCAACCCAGACGGGCAGCTGAGGTAGTGTGCATGAGCCCTACCTATATCCAGTGCAGCGCCTCCACCTCATCAGGATCCCAGCGTCCGCTTGTGGATGGTCCTGGTGAGGAACTCCTCTGTGGTGCACTCCTCTGTGTAATCACTCCACACTTACACACGAGGGTATGATTTAACAAGATCATCTTTATTGCAGTGAGGTGGGCCAGCTGCCCCTCACAGCGGTCGTACTTAGCCGCTCATGCTCACCGCACTTCCCTTTGCAAGGTATCTTTTCCCAATTTGGTTGATTCCCTATCTCCCCTCAGGGAGATATTCCCTGTGCCAGGTCCCTGGTCACAGTATTATGAGCCGCCTCCTCCCAAGTCTGTACTCAGACTTGCTCCTTACTCCAACAACTACAACCAACTCCTCCAACACTCTCAACACACTAACATTTTAGCAGTGCTGTGCCTTATGTCTTCTCTGGGGGCAGGCACAACTCTGACATCACTAATTATGGATTCAGAGTATGTGGCCACTCCCATCCATACATAGGGCACCTCACCAGGGTCTGAGGGCAAACCTCCATAATTACTGCTGGCATGCCCATAACTTACCAGGCCTTACTGTCAGCAGGAGAGATGACTGTAGTCCATTTTACAGCATGGCTACATATGTTACATAAAATTTAACAGAAGAATAGTGGGTTGCTACATCAGCATATCTGCATGCGTGAGGGATGAGTGGTCACTTCTGCAGCATTGACGCAGTCGGATACATACACAAAAATCTCCCATTGATAAAGAACAAAAAAGTCATTAAAAAAAATGTTCTCTCTAAATAATGTCGAAAATGGTCTTTGAATTGAGAACGTGGGACATGTTTCAGTGGCATGTCTGCTGCCCTGTATTACTTTCTCCTCCTTTACCGCTCTACTCTTTATGCCTTGCTCTGTAACAGACACAGGATGCGGCTACACCAGGGGTAGCCAACTCCAGTCCTCAAGAGCTTCCAACCGGTCAGGTTTTCAGGATATCCCTGCTTCAGCAAAGGTGGCTCAATCAAAGACTGCACCACCTGTGCTGAAGCAGGGATATCCTGAAAACCTGACCTGTCGGTAGCTCTTGAGGACTGGAGTTGGACTGGTGTTGGCTACCCCTGGTCTAAATCATATTACATTATCATGATTATGGAAGAAACCAGTTAACACAACAATCTTCCACCCGTGCAGGGCCCCCGTTACAAACAAAACTGCCCAAAAACGATGAAGGTACAGTATATCAAAGAAAATGACATAATGCAGAGATATAGTCAGAGTTCCTTGTTTAGAAATCGTTGTCTAGTAATCCTATTGTTACGGATTGATATAGTATGCAAATATATAGGACACAAAGGTATACAGAATATCTCTATTCTGAAAAAGATCCAAACCAGGAAGTAACTTTCATGCTTGTCAGCATGTGGAAGCAGAACTTCAATCAATATAAACAGCTGCAGCATAAAGGAGGTCACGGCGGACCTTGTAACACAAGCGAGGAACACCAGTATACAAGCCGTAAATATGCAGGGGGATGCCGCCCCTCCGATGATGTCACATCAGTTACGCCCCACTCGTCGACGCACGTTTCGCGTGTATGCCACGCTTCTTCGGGGGGAAGAGTCTGGTATCCTGATCCTATAGGTAGGTGTCTGTATGTGTATATGTATATCATGTATATATAGTACAGTACATGCATCGATAAGTTGGGAAAAGGTAGTGCTTCACTTTAAGTACATTTTCACTTTACATACATACTCTGGACCCATTGCGTACATTAATACGGGGTATGCCTGTATATGGTGGAGGGTTTTAGTCACCTTTTCACTCACCATAACCTTAATTTTATATATATATATATATGTATATATATATATATACACACACACACACACAAACAAACAAAAAGACTGCGCCCCTTGGTATCTATATCAACTGCAGTAGCGTAATAAAAATCTGTTATTGTGAACCCCTATATATATATGGGTCACTATAGTGATGTATACAGAAATGATGATCTAGCAATGTAAATAACACACAAATATATATAAAAAATATTGTAAAAATTATAAAATAAATAAAATGCAATATCTAAATGATATAAACAATGTATAACTGGTGACTATAATAATCTATATATTAAAAATCTATATGTATTAATAAAAAAATGAATTGAAAATGAATAGAAATTATGATGACATTAATGGGATATTATATTGAAAATAGAGTCCAGAAAAACCATGTATAAATAGTCCTGTTGTGATGAACATTGTATGATGGCCCTCTATTCAGGATACTGGCAGCTTTCTATAAGGAAACAACGACCTCCCAGTAGATCTATGAAAAAACGAGAAAAAAGAAAGCGCCCGATCCTAGTGTAATATGAAAAAATACACAATTTAATATTCCCAGTAAAAATCCAACAAATTTAAACTCACAAACAAAAATAGTATATCAAGCATGTAATGAGTAATACTCATTCGCCAGACGCTGGACTCCACTGCAGTATGGGTGAAGTTCCAGGGGAGCGTCGCCGAGTGCCCAAAAAGAAGAAAACAGTGGATAGTGTAATACTGTAAGACCAACGTGTAAATAAATGTGTAAGAGCTTCCAAATTCCTACTCACAAAAGCAGCGGGAAAATGAGCATATAAATCAAGTGAAAACGGTGATGCAGCCCAATCCGGAGGTGTGGTATATAAATCAGCAACTCTCGAGAAAGCAGAAAACAACCATAGTGTAGATAGAAAATAACAATTGTATCCAATAAAAAGACAAATGGAGGCTTACGGCTTATGAAGGAAATATCAGCAAATGAAAAGGGGTCTTTGCTACGGCGCGACTCTACTCGTACAGTCTCCTCGGTTCCAGCTTCTCCACTGCTCTGCTCGCACGCCTTACTCCCACTTGTAGTATTTGCGCCTCTGAGCTACCGTCCAGCAGGAGCCCCAGAGAACGCACAACTTCTCCTGATGTCGCCCGGAAACAAACGGAAGCATACAGTGGTTCCGGATAGGAGGAAAGGAGATGGTAGGACCTTGGGGGATGAATCATCAGCACGTGGCAGCGTCCCAGAGTCTTAATGAAGTCCAAAGTATAGATAGGTCTGGTGTGATAGCTGTCACTAGCTCACACTAGCAGTCCCTATTCACATTTAGGTAATTTCATCAGGGGATAAATGAAGGATGTACGTTATAGGTATTTATATTTGCATAAACCAATCAAAAAAGATCTTGGCTAATTAGATAATTACGTGAATAAATGAAATCAATTTATGGCTATAAAGCCAAATGTAAACATATTTCAATAGAGTTGTCAAATGAAAACATATAATAAATAAATATATATATATATATATCTCAGTATTATGGTTGGCCCATCCTTTAGCTTCTTTGCATACCCAGTTAATCAACCCCACACTGATGAGACCCACTAAGGTCGAAACAGCTGTCTGTGGGTGGTTTTCTGGGTATGCACCTTAACCCTGGCTGTGCTCAAAGCTGTGACCATGCAGCAAGCTTAAGCCTATAGGGAACCATGTTAAAAATGGTTTTGAAGCAAAAAGTGGCCTGTGTGCTTCATTTGCATGTCATTCCCAGATCCCTTGCTGCAGTGGAAGTGCTGTATGCTGGGTGATAAGGGGGAGGGGAAAGGCGGGGTTGCAGACCGCCAAGACAGCTAGATGAGCATACAGTATATAATAAATATATATATATAACCACAAAAACACATACCAATATAAACAGATCAAATTCGTATATAAATATGTATACATTCCTGTTTGTACCTTTGGTATGAAAGTGTGTATCAACCATGCTATGTCTCAATTAAATACATATCATTAAATAACGATTCTTAGTGATGGCATAAAAAGCCTATATTTTAAGTCTTTAGGCACACACCTACAACCAGATAACAACATGAATGTCTGTATGTGTATAGATTATAATGTTACATACAGCAAAACAAATATACACGTATAATTAATTCAATACAATAAAATATTAAAAAGAAAGAGGAACAAAAAGACAACAAAAAATGTATATTAAATGCATTTTATACTTGTAAACCCTCCTATAAATGTGAGGTAAATATCAACCACATGCAGTGATCAACATATCTCTCAAATATGGGCTACTATAGGAGGATAAATTGATTTATTATAATTGTTATATGATTAGAAGAATGATATATTGTATTATTAGAGGAACTACAATATTATTTTAATTTCAATTAATCTTCAATCTATTTTATAATTCTTTAGGGATGTCAATGAACAATGTCAATGAACATGTCACTGAATGAACGAGAATTTGAGAATTTATACACAAATATTAATATTTATATCAATATTTATCAATACCCAAAGATGTATTTGGATCATGTTAAACCATATAAATTTAATTTATGTAATATTCAATTTGTACATGTGTATAAATCTCTAATGCATGTGTCTTTTATATTCAGGTACGAAAGAAGATATATCAAGCAGACTGAGAGTTTGTATCCGAGGTCACGAGTATCGCAAACTGGAAAGAATGCACCATACAGATAAATAAATCACTGTCAGCCAAGGAAAAGATATCTCTAAATATATTACTAAAACGGCAAAAAAATGTTTTATATGTGTGTGAATAAAGTGATCTAATTATGAACCTATAAATATGTGAAAAAGACATATGTGTATGTGCGTATATGAATCAATGCACATTTAGTGAATTTCTATATAAAATAAATAAATTTCTATCCTTGATTAAAAAGTAATAAATTAATTAATATAACTCTATATTTGTACTTTGTATATATACATACACATATAATTATGTATATATACATATACAAAATTGTGTTTATATATATTGTGATATTTAATTATTTTATGTGATTTCTATCAATAAACTTTATATTTATATGGTTCTTTATCAGAACTATGTGAGTGCTTGTGATGATATATAATTTGAACAAATAATTGTGGAATGAACAGAAACATGAGGAAAAGACTCCACGAGACAGACACAGAGGGAACATGTCAAGCATGTTCAACTCAGACCTCCATACAGTATCTCGTCACCAAGGAAGAATTGAACCTACTATACTACAGTACTGATGTCAATGCAGTCATTTAGACCAAATGGACTAAGTGTATTAAGAACATAGATCCAGTAAGTTTCCCGTAAATTTAGACGTTTATGTCTATCGCCACTTAGTAAAGTAGATTTAATTATTTCAATGCCCATCACTGTCAATGTGGTTGGGTCCTGATTATGTTTCAATTGATAGTGGCGAGATAGACTATGTGTTTGTAGTCCATGTATGATGTTCCTACGGTGTTCTAAAAACCGTGTACTTAGAGAACGTGCAGTCCTCCCAATATATTGTAAACCACACGGGCACATGATTACATAGACTACAAAACTGGATAAACAATTAATATGTCCTTTGACAAAATGTGTAGATCCATTGGAATGAGATGAAATACTATTTGAAGTACTTAAATGTTTGCATGTTATACATCTTTTACGTTTACAAAGGAAATTACCATCAGTATCATTTACATTCTTTGTGTGTGCATCATCTGAGATTTTCAATCTACTAGGTGCAAATAGAGATTTGATATTCCTTGCCCTTTGGAATACAACCGGTATCCTTGTAGGTAATCTACTACCAATGATCGGGTCATTAAACAAAATATTTTAATATCGATTTAATCTTGGAAAATGCATTGTTATATTGAGTAATAAAAAAAGGTGAACTAGAATTATTTCTCAACCCTCTATCATATCTGTTACTAATAGCACCAGTGTTTCGTTTTGATTTCTCCAAAAGTTCACATCTATCTATTGAACCTACCTGCTTGAACATCTCTTGGATGGTGTCTTTATTATATCCTTTAGCTACAAATTTGTTGACTAGAACATCCCCCTGAGCCAAATAGTCAGAGTCAAGAGAACAATTTCTCCTGACCCTTAGGAATTGGCCCCTGGGGATGTTCTCCAGCCATTTTTTGTAATGATTGCTGGTATTGTCTATATATCCATTGGTAGCTACTTTTTTAAAGAAGGTTTTCGTGATGATTTTGCCTTCTTTATTGACACTAAATTCCAAATCAAGGAAAGTAATCTTGGATTTATCCATCTCCGATGTAAATTTCAGTCCCATATTGTTAGTATCAAAGGATGAAAAGATATCTATCAGTTCTTTCTCTTCGCCGTCCCAGATGAACAGCAGGTCGTCTATGAAACGGCCATAGAACACCAGCCAGGCCCCCAGCCTAGCATTATCCCACACATGGATTCTCTCACACAGTCCCATGTAGAGGTTAGCAAAGCTGGGGGCAAATCTGGTGCCCATGGCCGTTCCACAGACCTGCAAATAATCCCGATCTTCGAACGAAAAATAGTTATGCATAATATATATATATATATATATATATACAAAAAGCGCCAGCGCCATGGCATAATATGGTATGTAAAAGTTGACAATTTATTAAAATAGAGAGTGACCGCCAGGACATGCACTCACTTCAATGGATAAAAAAAACATTCATTGGAGACAATCCGTATGCCGTGGAAGACTGCAGGAGGTAGGAGCCAGGTAATGTGGTATGAGAGTATACAGTTGGTAAGCAGTAGATACTTATCAGTAGCTGGAAAATGGTCAGAGCATCCCTTCTACATCAACAGAGGGGAAGATGGTATCCACGGATAGCTGGTGTACCATCCAGGGCTGCAGGAAATGTCCAGATGTATGCTGTTACACCCCATGTGTAGAGCGCACGAGCGCAATAGCAGCAACCTGTCACTGGAACACCCTGCTCCGCTGCACGCGGCTCTGCCAAACCCAGAAGTATCCTCTGCTCAACCTCCTCGTATGGAGTAAACACTGGCAAACCTCGAGAGGACGTGACGAAACGCGTCAGACGTCGTGACGTCATCACGCAGAGTGGGCACAATAGGGATTTCCGGTTGGTACAGTGCCTGTGCTAACCTGACACCTTGGCTGCTTCCCATATGTGTACTGTCCTTTTTACCTGGCGTCTCCCAGACTAGGAGTTGCCTTCAAGGTGTGAACTAGTCCAGGATCTCTCATTCAGCAACCATCCCCGCTATTTCACACTTTGCGGCTCTGGGGGCTTTCAACTGCAAACCTTCCCTATACCCATAGGCGCCGCCTCAACAGGGGGTCTATGAAGTTTGAGAAGGAAGTTCCCCCAGCTCACGTATGTAAAAGCATTTGGTCACTAGTTGCATATCAAAGGCAAACAGAAAAAATGTACCCTTCCTGTCCTTTTAAAACTGCAACCAAAAATACACTTTATTAAAAATATATGTTTTACTTATCCCAAAGTTATAATTTTAATATGTGTGTGCTTGGGGTGTTACTCTGGGGCTGCACACCACATTTCAGGTTGCTAGCCCATTTTGTTCCAGAGTTAAGGGCTTCTCCTTGAGTCGGCAATGCTGGGCTATGGGCTTCTCACGTCAATTGACTTGCTGTTAACCGCATTCCCACGCCAATTGCCTGCCACCTTTCAAGTTATGCTACTAACCGGGACTGGATACATTGTAACCGGTATCCACTTGAGACTGAAACCGCAACCCTTTGATTCAATTGACCTCGCGGTTGCGAGTTCAATTCTCAGTAATGGATACCTACAGTATGTTACTCAATGGCACAAAGAGACCGCGCCATGCTTCTCCAATTAGCTTGCGGCTTGGCTTGCGCAGCGGCATCTTGTGTCCAAACACCAGTAATGCAGGTATACAATGCAATACATTACCGCAGGCCTATACAATCCAGCAAAACGGGGACAATAAGGTACAGAGGGGAAAAAAGTACATGTATAGCGCCTATTAAATTAACCCCTTCACGCCCAATACGAAATAGGGTTAACGAGCCGAGCATACTGCTTCTATTAATGCGCTGATGTGCCCCCATTTTCATTACAATGATGTGCTCAGAAAAAAAAAAAGTTGCTTAAAGGGAACAAAACTAAAATCACTTTATTTTTATATAAAGAGGCAATCCAAGCGGCACATTAAAAAACAAAATAAAAAACAGATTACCTTTATTGAAAACTAATTACCTAAGCTGCCGATCGATTAGGTCTCCCATGATCAATCAACTGCCTTTCAGTTTCAACCAATCCTTCAGTCAGTGTAACTCAGCAGCTACAATGTATTGTTAATTATTGATAATTAACATTATTTATTGTTACAGTGTGTAGCTCAAACTGCTGGGAACATTGGCAACAAATTATCACAAGCAGGAAAATGTTGCAAAGATCTTGCACTGCTGGGGAGGGGGGCTAAAGCCTGTTATAGAAATCAAAGGATGCTCAGTGTATTTAAACTCATTTAAAGTGGCATTAAGCAATGAATAATAAAAATAATGAAAACATTGTATATATTATCTAATACTACAGAACATATTTATTTAACAAACACACATGTAGGATATTGCTTGGATTATTCCTAAAGTATCACAGATTGTACATTCACTTGTAAAACAAATTGAAAGGATGTGGCTGAGCCATAGATGAATATACAGTATTGTATCTGTAATGCTTTCTTGGGCGGAAAAAAGTAGGTCATTGTGACAAATTAGTGGAAATCTGGTGTGATTTACTTCTTCAATAATGCTTTGCTTTGCTGAATTAATTCTGTAATATTCTAATGTCACAGTATATACTCAACCATGTTCAGAACTTCATTTATACCACTGCCAAGGCACGAAGCCTCAGCAGGGTGGCAGAGAAGCAGGATATGAAGTTGGACATCCAAAGAAGGGTGGTTGCCCAGTTACCCATAAGTGTCGAACCTGAACATCAAATGATGCGAGTTCATAAACAGCAACATCTTTCTCTCAGGCCCGGGCCATAGAGCACTCAGGCGTGCTGAGGCGTGCTGAGCCGTGCTGAACAGATGCAGAACGCCCCTGCATCTGTTATCAGCGCGGCTATAGTTTCTCCCTGCTGATGCGCGCTGATGCGCGCTGAGCAGGAGAAACTCTTCCCCGAGCGCCAAACTGATATATTTGGTGCTCGGGGAAGCGGAGGAGCGGTCATGTGACCGCTCCAATCCAATGGGGCTGCAGCCGGTTCCCTGCAGAGCCGCCATTACCAGACAGAAGACAGAAGGCATTGTGTGTGTTGTGTGTGTTGTGTGTGTGTGTAGGAGGGGAGAGAGTGATGCCCCGATCGCTGTCTCCCTTCTGCTCCTGTCCCTGCCCCCCTCCTGCCCCGATCGCTGTCTCCCTTCTGCTCCGGTCCCTGCCCCCCTCCTGCCCCGATCGCTGTGGGGGGGGGGGGGGCACAGTTTGACTTAATTTGTTTTATAAATATTTTTTGTGTGTGCCAGTTTTTACATTTAAAAATCTGCTCACCATAACCATGAGGTTCCTTATGGCTTAGTACGGCTTGGCAAATGTGGCCCTTAAAGCACTTCCGCCCATGGCAATCAGGGGGTTAAACAGTTATTTGTTGGAAATAACATGACAAACAGACCTTTAAAATCTAGTCTTTGATCATTCAAAACAAACAGTAATCAGTTTCTCTTTAATACTCTTATTCAATAATGTGAGTAACTGATACTCCAAGGGGCCTATTCAGCCAAACGCATCAATATAAAATCAACCAGAAAAGGGAGGCACTTATAAGGCGGAGATTGTCAAAGGTCCAATATGGGACGTGGCAGCGCTATCCTATGTTAACTGCCATTCAAGTCAATAGCTTTTTAACGCAGATCTGTGCTGCCACAGCTCATCAACGCTTAGCAATTCCCGACCTTAAGGCCTTATTCAGCAAAGTCTGACCGACTTGAAAACTTTTCGTCTGATTGCATCAGACCTTAGTAGCGATAACAATCGATTCTATTCTCTATCCAATAAGAGTTATACAGTACTGTATGTGCAAAATAAAAAAAATATATAAAATGTTCATGTAGTTTTGGTGACAAACGGTGCATGTGATGCAGGGATGGAAAAATCCTGGGCACACCTAAAATTTCGCTGACACACACTGACACAGATTGAGGTGTGGGGGGGGGGGAGTGAGGAGAAAGAGAGGAACAGCTGCCCCTCCTCCCACGCCACAAAACCTCTGGCTCATTGTGTGATCAGGGTTGCCACCACTCAGGGTTTGACCCGGAGACTACAGGTTTGACCACACATCTCCGGGCCACGGGTTGACCTAGTAAGCCACCTGGTGGCGGCTTTTGGTGTTGTCTCCCGTCATCCTCGGCGTCCTCCCGGCATCATCCCTTTCAACAGCTATCAATATGGCGCCAAATGGCAACGGGAACATGACGTCACAGCATCACGTGATGCAGGTTGACAAGACAAAGACACTACGTGACGTCACGCGGTGCCGCGTTGTCATGACAACGTAACGTCGTGTGACGCCCCAGCGCCATAAGGCGTCCTGTTGACATCTTAACTTGATGTCACGTGATGTAGTGGTGCCACGTAGCGTTAAGTTGTAATGGCAACGCGGCGCCATTTGACGCTGCGCGGCCATATTGACAGGTTGCCTGGAGACAACGCCACAGAAGGTAAGCACTACATTTAAAAATGTTATCTCCGGGCTGGCCTTCAGTAAAAGGTGGCAACCCGGAGTGCGATATATAAAACAGTACTCACCCGAAGAACCTCTCTCTCACATATTCTTCTTGTGGCAGGATACATCTGCACACATTCCCATATTTAAATGATCAAACTCACCAGCCTGAGTCAAGTGGAAAAAAAAAAGTTTGACATTTCATCTGACAGATCCTATAGATCACTTTGAAACCCATGTAAATAGTTAATTTTGTGTGATTTCCTCACTCGTGTGCCAACTTTGCATATCACACACATCAGGAGGCTTAGTTGATGCACAAAAAATTTGTAAATATCCTACTATGATGGCAGACTAAGTAACTCCAGTTACTCCTGCATGCAACCGTGCACTACTATGAAGTGTGACACAAATAAAGGAACACATATAGGGCAAATGATCATGTTACGATGTGAATACAGGGGCACCAACAGACCCTGGGTCAGCTGCTCCCTGGGGCCGGCTCTACCACTACCAGAAGTATGGCCTGACCAAAACATGGTCACAACTTCCATGATCAGCTGGCTGGGCCTCCTCCGCCAATCTCCCCCATCCTCCCTCCTCATGCCCCCCTCCCCCGACCACTCTCTGCTTAACAACCCCAGTGGGCAGGTAAACCCTTTGCCCTGGGATCCGTACTAGTTGGCCTTGTGTGCATATTCAAAATGTGGCACGTCCAACACTTTCGCTCCAATGGAGAGCAACTGGTGTCACTTTGAATTAGTGTGCATCACCTCTACAACCAACCACAATACTAGTTCGACACACAGAGCGAGACACAGACCCTGGATTCATGTAGCCTTGATTGCAACTGAACAGATGTCAGCTAACAATTTGCATTATGGAGCGACCTGTCCTTGTAGCCTTTGAAGCTACATCGTGTGTCATTTTAAAATGAGGGATGAGGTGCAGTGTCCTTGGCGTTAAGGCAACAGTGCTTTGAAGTAAAGGGTCCAGTTCAAAACCACCAGTCATCTTCTCCTCTCTTTGCTTCAGTTGTTGGGAATGATTCACTTGCCCCCTGTCTCTATACAGTCATTTGTATACTAAACGCAAGCGCATGTATATCTGGGTGGCAGCTGCCTCACTCTACCAAGTGAATACATTGATACTCTCTCTCCCCTGCACTCCCAGCTGCCACTCACAGTTTGGGTGTCTGCAGTCTGGCTATATTTTATTTATTTATAAAATGTTTTACCAGAAAGTAATACTTTAAGCGTTACCTCTCGTCTTCAGGTATGTCCTGGGCATAGAGTTAAAATAACAAATAATACATGGTTACAAATACAGTTACATAAGTGAACAGGGTTACACATTATATACAAGACATAGCATGCACAGTTAGAGATAATATAATATTATATATTAGAATATATTGCAGTAAGGCTGATCATTGACTCGCTATTATAGTTGCACAGGTCTAGATTGACTAAACCTCAATAGTGATATTGCACTGCGTAAATAGTGACAAAAAAATTAGTTATTTTTACAGCAGTATTTACCAACGGTTTAATGCTTAAATAATGCAGCCAATGTTTCTCACCTATCACAGGCTGGCGTTTGACTGAACATCCCTATGTATATAATGGTCACTATAGACATAGGCAAGATAAGACTATCCAACCTAGAATGGAGGGTACAAATACATCATATTAACAAATATTGAACTTAATAATATATTAACCCCTTAGAAGCCCAAGTGACCAGCTAGTCATGATAAACCCAGGCAGCGGCGGATTTGAAAATCCACCGCCCGTAGGTACTTAGCTGTTGCGCCGCCTCCTTGCTGCCACCCCCCTCCTTAATCGCAGCGTCAAATGATGCCGCTGCCGCCACGCGGCCATGGTAACGCGACGTCATGGCGTCATTTAACACCCCCTTGCCATGGCAAGGAGTTTGAGCTACCTGGGAATGTGTGTGCATGGCAATGAGATGCAATGAGATGGTGACGTTCGTGGCATCATTTGACGCTGCGAATCGAAAGGAGGGCGCAGCAAGGAGGCGGCCGCCACCGGTAAGTGCCTTCCCATTAGGCCCGATTGACCCGAGAGCGGGGATGGACATTTTTGCCGGCCCAGAATTTTGCCGCCCTAAGCCAGGGCCCAACAGGCAATCCGCCACTGAACCCGTGACTGGCTGGCCATTTGGACAACTAAAAGCTAATGTCCACATATGGATGTCATGTTTTCTTAGGGCCCTTTGGACATTCCTTTACAATGCATTGGTAGCCTCAGGCATTAAATGCGTTAAACAACTTTCTGCTATAGGGTTTTCTAAGAAATTCTATTACATAACCCTATAGTAGAAAAGTGTGATATCTCCAACCTTCCCATCCCCCTTGACCCCCCACCTCCCCCCCCCCCCCCCACACACACACAGGTATCTCTAATTAACGCAGATTTCCGAGTTAACATTTCTTTGTAGTGCTAGTAATATTCTATGCTTTTTTTGGGTGTTTGCAAATAAAATTGAATGTCGCAACCCACTTATGAATATACATTTCTTTAGTAAATGCGATAAACTTAGAAACAAATATTGCTGCAATCCCAATTTTTAACACTGTCATATAGATCTTCACTAAATCTCAGCCTTAGTAACATCACAAATTCAATTCTTTAAATAAGCCAAGATTGTATGCTCTCCTCGCTTGTAGGATAAACAGGCTAATCCCAAAAGCTTTCTGTTTTTCACTGCACCACAACCTGAAAAACCTGGAAGACCATCTCTATATTTCCTTTAAAAAAAAAGTTTAAAAAAAGGCCATTTAACAAAAATCGAAGTTGCATCCGAATCATAAACCCCGTTTTTGAAGATTACAAACCAGCAATTTTTACGATTGTCTCCACAAGAAAACTATTTCAACTCAAGTTTATCTTTATCCGCAATAAAATTGCTAGAGGATTTCACAGTGATGTGTGTCGTCACCGATGAACAAAAACGCAAGAGAAGAGAAACTTGTAAAGTAAAAACGACATACACTTTCCTAGGGAAAAGCAAAAGCCTTCGGTATGTATAACCACTGTCTCTGTTCTCAACTGAACTGAACCAGACCCTTTTAGTAGGTGAGAATCTTGTGGCTCTGACATGAATGAACTTGCCCTGCTATTTCAGTTTCCCTAAACACTTATTTTGTCATTAATGTAATGGAACGCTTCAAGCTCCTTTTTCTGCAGAATGTTCTGCTTAATGAAACTCTGCAGCTGTTGCAAAATGGGAGTCCTATCTTTTACCCCAAAGCTACTTTATGTTCTAACCATGCACCTATCACAAAACACCAACAGGTCTCCTCTAAACTGTTCCTGAACTGGTTGACATTCCAAACTCATATATGCCGACTCACAAGCAAACATTTAACCCCTATATTGCAATGGTCATTAATGAATGAATGCATCAGTCACTGTGCAAATGAGCTAATAATGTCTCTTCACGTGTTCAGCGTACTGTTTAGTTTTTTAATGACATTTTATTATTCATTCTGATCGAATATTTTACTGTGAAATCCTCTGTATTCTGTTTTTGGAAAATATGTTGGGATTTTTGAGGGCCAAAGGCATAGCCTTCTAAAAGGGGACACATCTGAAATGTATCAGCAGAAATATCAAAGAATTACACAAGACCAAAATGTGGGTTTTTAAATTGTCTAAGAGGCATTTAGCTAGCTTATATGATCCGAAGTACCACTGAATGAAACAAGCAGTATGAAAACCCTGAGGATTGTCACTGTAATAAAAATAGCGGGGAATATTACGTATTTGAATCAATCTGGTACTTCAGGGGTTAACGTTGGTTAGAAACTCTGTTAAAATACAATAGTTGTTTTATAACTGGTCAAGGGCTTAATTGGGGGGCTATCACTTGTGGCCCACTAAAAGTGAAATATGTATAGTTTACAAGGCTGCGGACGAGAGCCAGATCCGGGGCTGTCAGCCTCAAATAAATTCTTACATTCTTAAAATATCCCCTGTGCATCACAGAGAGAGGTGACAAACAGGTCACCACTTAGCTGGATGGCTACATTAAATATAGGATATCATGGGATGACTTTTCCTCTCCCTGTGTGTGCTGATTTTTTCTGTATCGCTGCTTTTTTTGATACATTAAAGAAGAAACTTGGTGAGACCAAAAGGAAAAAAACACAAGTCTTTCATTTTCTTTCATTTACTTTTTGAGAGCTAATCCAATATGGTTTTTGTAGAATCGGCTAGTTTAGCCCTGTGTATTAACCCTGGTTGCAGATATAAGTCACGTGCTCACAAGTGTGCTGTTTGTGACGATGGAGAGGATTTTGCCCGGGATTAAAGGGGTTACACTCCAATTGGCCACCCTCTACCCTCACCTGGGAAGCAAGGGGTTAACTGGACTGAGGTCCAGTAATGTGTTTTTACCTCGCTTCAATATCCAAATGCTTATTCCACTGTAAAAATGTATTGTTTCTGGGCCAGTGTCTGCACCACACACACTGGGGCTTAAGGGGTTAATGAGCTGCCGTTTAGGAAAATACATTAGGATGCGTGGTATCTTTTCAGAAATATCTGGGCTTCAAAAGGCTTGATTGAAGTTGGGTGTGAAAAAGTACAGATGGGGGTTTTGGTGCACAGTATGTTAATACCTGTTTGCATGAAGCTGGAGTGGGTTGTGAGCATTATAACTCACCCTTACAAACGCCTCTGATTTAGGAGGTCTGGGGCATTGGGTGTGAAATCTAACACCAGGTGACAAATGTCCACTACCCAGGGGTCCCTGCTTCAAAGGATGAATTGATGGGGGCCAGGGGTGCGGTTACCCAAGGAGAGATCAGAATGAGTGACCTTATTAAATATAAGAATATTATGAGATGTCCTCGGCTGAACATGCTAAGAGTTACATATGTGTATTCGTGGGACCAAGCCCCAACTAACGAATACAGACACCTGAGGTTTAACAGATACTAAGAGCCAGATATTAATATCTCTCTTAATTTTAGTACTACACTGTAATATTTAGTCTCATTGGGAGCGTCATGCGTGACGGAATGTATTAATATTGCTCGCGTGCCAGTAAGTATCACTGAACTGAAGTTATTTACAGTGTATATGGAATTTTGGTTCTGTTCTGGAAACTGCAGACTCCATCAGTTATGGTAATAAGCAGGAAGAACATCCTGCCAGGATTTACAAAGCCCGGTGATCAAAGGCTAATTGCCTAATTGTTTATGCTGGGCCCAGGAACCAAGGAACTGACTGTTTTTTTAAGTGTGATACTTAACACTAACAATGGAAGTCAAAAATCTGCTTCAAAAAGCTTCAAAAGGATTTTTTCTAGACAGCGCAGCATCTTGAGTGTAAGAGAAGTGTTAAAATGGTATAAAAGCCAGAGTCAACCCTTACTCAAATGTCTTCATGTATGGTCTTCATGCCAGAGGTCTTCATGTATAGTCTTCATGCATGTGTCTTCATTCATGACCTGCCTGTCTTGCTGTGATGTCAACTGAAATATGGAAGAAATGGCCCATCCTGTACCCTGATGGCTTTCTTGTCATAATCTTTAAGTAAGTGTCTATATTTTGCCTGTTATTTGTATATCTTGTGTGTTCACCTTTATCAAGGAATAAATTATATTTTATCATATCTAAGTCTCGTACCAGTTCAACCCAGTTATATATATTTGGTGTAAATTACAACCTGTCATAAGTTACCGTGACACTGTTCACGACAGATGTTATATTGAGACGGGTGAGGACTGATATTGTTCATTTTAGGGATCTTTGCGGAAGAAAAAGGCCAGCTAGAAAGCTGTGTATTAACCCTTGTCCCATATGCAGGTCACGTGCTCACAGGTGTGCCATACGTGACAGTCATAATGCAGTAATAATATGAGTACACTTCACCAGTTATTCCTAAATGCCAACAGTTTAAAATGTTTTACTGCAGTTTTACAAAAACGCTGGAATGCAAATTCTAACAGGAAATATTTTTCAAGTCTTGAGTAGTGTTGCCAAGTGGATTGTCCAAAAATACTGGACAAAAATGGTGAAAGGTGCGACGCACGCGAGAATCATTGGTGAGGCATGTAATATAGTACGTACAGGCGCGCGCACGGTGTTGTGCGTGCACGTGGCATGCGCGTTTATTGCCTATAGGCCAAATGCGCACAGCTAGGAGGTGTGACCATGAAGTCACAACGGTTGGCCGCACTGTGATTGGCTCACAGTGTCACGTGGCATGGTAGCCGCTTGAAAATACAAATTTCTTTGTACTTCCACTCCAACGCTGTCTGCCGTGCGCTCGCGTCGGCACTGGATAAACTGTCCAGGTTTTTACAGGTGTTTACTGGATAAACTGTCCAGGAGACAGGTGTTTACCATTGCCTCGCACACGCACCAGCGCTCAATATAATACCAGCCTGAGGAAGAATGTTATTTATAAATGACCTGACTGTTACGTAATTTTTTCCAAATTTCACTCCAAGTATTCACCAATTTGCACCACTGTATATTCTGTTTCGTAAAAAATCTGGGGAGGGGTCTTGGGAGGGAGCGCCCTTCCGAGGATTTTTTTTTTAGGAAATGAATATGAAATAGTGCAAATTGATGCATGCTCGGAGTGAAATTTAGAACAAATTACGTAATGGTCAGATCATTTATAAATAACTGACCTGTAGTCATACAGGGTCAAATAGAGTGGCTGTCTGGCACACGTTTCCTCTGTATGCTAAAAAGATCACCTGCCGGTGCTCACGGATGGAAGGGATTGTCCTGAAAAATCCCAAAGGAATCACATGAAGGAAGCAAGATCCAGGCACACGGGCTTCTGTATAGACAATGTATTCAGCAATAGAACCAACGTTTCGACTGCCAAGCAGTCTTTGTTACGGTGAGGGCTCAGCTTCCTTTCAGTAGTCATACAGGCCCATTGTGATCAATACTGCACCCCTCCTCATCCTCACTCCCCTAATCCTCTCACCCATCCCTTCATCCTCGCTAATCAAACAGTATAACGTAACTCCGATAGAATACCCCTCCCGTCATCTCGAGCAGACAACATACAGGATACTAGAATAGCCCCCTCACAATGTAAGCAGCTCTAAACCCAACGAAAGGAATCATCACCCCCCCTCCCTTCATACCTCTAATCCATCCCTTCCTTAAACTCTCTAATCCATCCCCCTTCATCCTATCTCATCTCCCTCCTCAATCCCTCCTCATCCCCCCCCTCCTTCATCCTCTCTCACCCCCCCTCCCTGTCAATATCACCCCCACAGAACAGCCAGAGAAGAAACACAAAAAATAGTACCAGTACAAACACACACACACACACACACACACAAAACAGAACAAATACACACAGGACACAGGCAGGGGACACAGCACACACAGTCTCACCTCTCTCTGCTTCATGCTTTTCCTCCACTATTTGGCCCCACCCCCACGCTCCTGCCACCTCCTCCTAATTGGCTGATTTACACAGCAGGAGCCAATCAGGATAATGGAGGAAGCTGCCCAGCCCCCTAGCAGCAGCATCCCAGCTCTATCCCTTCTCAGGAGAAATCCCGCGATTGGTTACTAAGTCTGGAGAGGTAATACCACACACATACATGTCCCCCTCCCCCTGCACACGTACATGTCCCCCACTCCCCCCCCCCTCCACACAACAATTCCCCCCCCCCCTGCACACATACATGTCCAGTATTATCTCTCATTTTTTACCGGACAGAGTAACCAAATACCGGGCTGTCCGGTTCAAATCCTGACACCTGGCAACCCTAGTCATAGGGGCCTATTTTAGTAGCTGCAAAGTGTGACAAACCGCTTGTAAAGTGCCCTTTAGAAGTGAACTGGCATGCTTTGCTAATCTGTAAGCTCTTCTCGCATACCCAATCTGTGTCTAAAAGGCTTTTTTTTTTAGGAAGCGGTTTCACTCTGTCTCTGCCAATCCGATCAGTTTGTCAAAAAAGCCTTCAACTAGCATTTTTGACAAAAACTACAATTTACATAGCTCCGTTATGGAAACCGCTTCTAAAAACGCACAATTTTTTCACGCCACCTCAAGGGTGGCGAGATTGGTATTACGATTTACAGCCAGAGCCTGAAATATGGGTTTGGCTGAGAGAGCAAAACCCATATGTCAGACTGGAGATGGAGTTAGCACCTTCTCTGGTCATTCCGCTTCTAAAGCAAGTGCAGACAGGCTGTTTGGGCCGTTAAACCGTGCGGGTTGGCACTTTTTATAGAAGCCGTTTGGAAGATGTGATTTGCAATAGAAAACAGGTTTTTTTCCTCACATTTCATTTAGCTACTTCTGAACATGCCAGACCATGCCCCATAGTGTTCAAGTAACCTGTGTGTTATCAGCCTTAAAAGTAAATACCAAAGTGGTAGAGATTAGTTGAATGTAATGCAAGTGTTAGCATTATATGGAAACTTCTTTAATACCATCTTTATTAGCCAACCTAAAACATTGCCACAGCAAAGCAACTCGTAAACTGAACAATACCTTCCATTTGTACCAGTAAAAGAGGGGGGGAAAGATAAAGCAATGAATGAAATGAACTGCAACATAATTGTAAGGCCATGTATACTGTACATAGAAGACAAAAAAAAAGGAAAGTGTATGTAGGAAAGGTGATATCTTTCTATATGACAATTTTGCACTGTATATGCTTGCACAATGTTGCACTTGTCCCGGTCCTGCTTTCAATTAATCTGGCTCATTACTAGATAGATAGGCAGTTATGCCAAAAGAATAGGAGATCTATTATATAATTAATATAATAGATAGTACGATGATAGATAGAGAGATAAGATACTATATATATATTATTATATATATATAGATATAATATTATAAATTATATTATATATATATATTCAATACGGGGCGGGAAAGAAAAAACAGGGCGGCCCGAGGGTGGGGAAAAAGAACAAACCTGCATATTACTTTTTACATAAATTATGCCACCATAAGCCAAAGGGATCTCCTGTTTGATTTACATAAGTAAGGTATGGCGGTGCTCACGGGTTGTGAATAATATAGGAGAAAAGAGAAAAAAGTAACCCGTATGGGAGCACTCAGGTATGCAAAAGATTAATTCATTTATTTATTTGACACAATGCAAAAAGGAATGAATAAACAGTACATGATTAAAAACACTTAAAAAAGAGGCATGGACCCCTGTCACGGTTGTTACCCTAAAACACTGATGAGCAACACTAGGGAACGACATGCATTGTCAACCCTAAACATAAGTAGGATAGTGACTCAAACAACACTAGGGTAAATCAGAGTAAATCACAATAGGTTATTGGGTTCAAAAGGCACCTATACAGAGCTAAAGATGATTCACACTACACACCAAAAGGTGGACTGATCAAAGTATGAATGACAGTCACCAGGCATCACACATCTGCATGAGCATACAATGATTTGACCAGTACCTTCAGCATAAATCCTGTGTAGGAAAGGTGGTGAGATGGAATAAAGTCCCTAGGTGTGTAGAGTAGTTGAGTTGGTAAAATAGCATGTATAGGAAAATACCTAATGGACGCCTATTACATAACCTTGTGTTAATGGTCAGTGCCCCTAATGAAAAAATGATGAAGGTCACAGTCCAGAAAAATAGTTAGCATAAGTGCTGGGTAGCATAGTTACGTGAGCCAATGGGTCAGGGGTCCTGCCTAGCACCCCCACTCCGACGCGTTTCGTCCAGAGACTTTGACAAGGAGTGGTGCACTGACCATTAACACAAGGTTTTGTATCCCCCTGAGGAAGGTCCCATTCTGTAGGACCGAAACGTTGGGTTTCTGGATGTATTTTTGCTTTCACTAATACACTTTGATTTTCAACATTGAGTGCTGTCTCTTGTTTACCAATCCTTGGAACGGTAACGTATATATATATATATATATATATATATATATATATATATATATATATAGAATAGATAGACCCCACTGAAGAAATAAAATAAAAATCGTGCTAAGATTTTGGAGAAAGCTTTTTGTGACAAATTAATGCTTTAGAATGAAAGTTTTTTTTTTTAATGAGAATACCATGCCACAAAATCCCAAATTCATCAGATGTCCACCAGGTACTCCGATTGTTTCTGGGATAGGTAGTGTCACTGAGAATGTGAGTCACTATATAGACATTATCCTAAGACCCTTTTTATTTACATTATCATTGTATGGGACACTTCAGATGTTTTAAAAAGATTAAATGATATAAAGTTAAGATCAGATGCATTATTAGTGACTCTTGATGTGGAATGACTATACATCAATCCCTCATTCCTCTGGTCTTACAGCTATTGAACATTTTCTGAATAGTAGAGCATTTCAATATGGAAAGCATAACAGACATTTCTCAGCAAGGGAATGGTTTGAAGCAAAAACCAAAGAGTTTGCATGTAGATTTAAAGAGAGGGGTTATACAAAAAGCAGTATTATAAAGGGCTATAAAAGAGCTATTAATACAGACAGGGAATCCCTTTATCTAAAAACGACTAGATCCAACCCTCCAACAATTTGCTTTGTTAGCGAATATGGTGCTCATTGTGGAGGAAGTTAAAACAATGACAAAATATATTGGAACATCGTTTTACAGGATGAGGATTTACCAATAAAGAGACTTTACAGAGATGAACCGTGCACACAATTTACGCCAAAAAGTTCTGTTAAATAACCCAAATTAAGAGAATCTAAGCCATATAAGTGTAGATTTACTTGAGAAATGATCTACGTATATCTTACTATATATTTCTCAAAGTGTTCTATGTGTCCTTGTCTGTATGTGTCTCCCTGTGTCCCTAGCGGCAATCACATTGGACCTTTGGCCTGTCACTCCGCCTCAGGCCAATGGCCCGCCCCCGCACACCTCTCATTGGAGTGAAAAGGTGAGGAATCAGTGCGCAACTAATACAATTAAAAAACGTGAGGTGATTAATATATAAAATGAATACGTGACCTTTACTGGACAAAATGGAGCGTCTGCAGCTATGGTTACAGGGATGGCTCAAAAAAAACCTAGAACTTACAGATAAAAACACAAAAAACACAGCGCACAACGCTCATAGTGCATTAAAAATTATATTGACATAAACAATTAATAAGGTAAGTATTGTGCGTACATAAAGGTGATGTTAAACAAGCATTTTAGGGATTTATGTTACCCAAACACCACGTGGAAGCCGGATTGGATGTCATCACAGGTATTGGAAACTGCTTCGTGACCACCGGTTCCTATTGGGTAGGTACAGTATGGAGTATTTCAAAGCCCCTGCTCACACGGAGAGTCCAGCACAACCTGCAGCTCACACAGGAATTGCTGCTTCAAACGGAACTCCACGCCAGCTGGGTTCCTCTCTCTATCCTCCGTTCAGGCGCTTCCGGATTGGTGACGTCACCGGAGGGTTTTCACCGGTACTTGCGCCGGTTGCTGGATCAGCTCGCAGTAGTGGGGCAGTATATTTAAGGCAGAATACTAGCACACTATACAACGCGTTTCGCAAACCTGTTGAACTTCTGGTCGCCGCCCTCTAGCTGCGAGTCAAGATTATCTGATGTCTGTCTGTGTCCTGAACTCTTTCCTGCTTCCGTGTGAGCAGGGGCTTTGAAAGACTCCATACCTACCCAATAGGAACCGGTGGTCACGAAGCAGTTTCCAATACCTGTGATGACATCCAATCCGGCCTCCACGTGGTGTTTGGGTAACATAAATCCCTAAAATGCTTGTTTAACATCACCTTGATGTACGCACAATACTTACCTTATTAATTGTTTATGTCAATATAATTTTTAATGCACTATGAGCGTTGTGCGCTGTGTTTTTTGTGTTTTTACACCTCTCATTGGCCTGAGGCGGAGTGACGGGCCAAAGGTCACACACACTCACACACACACACACACCGGCGCTCTCACATCCCCTACAGTAAGGGCAGTTAAAATGTGGAATTCATTACCCATGGAGACTGGGATGGCAGATACAATAGATAGCTTTAAAAAAAAGCTGGACGTTTTTTTTAGAAAGGAAAGGTATACTGGGATATACCAAATAAGTAAACATGGGAAGGATGTTTATCCAGGGAGTAATCCGATTGCCAGTTTTTGGCGTCAGGAAGTAATTTATTTTTCCCTTTTACACTTCCCCCATTCAGAGGCATCTAAGAAATTCAACTGGTTGTATAATAGATCAAAATTAGATGCAAAAGTGTCCACTGTCTTTTTCCAAACACAAGTTTGCTCTAAAGATGTGCTTGTTTTTGGATACTATAACAGGCATAGACACTTGGTCTTCAGAAGGACTTGGAGAGACTGGAAACGTGGGCAGGTAAATGGCAGATGAGGTTTAATACAGATAAATGTAAGGTTATGCATTTGGGATGCAAGAATAAAAAGGCGACTTACAAATTAAATGGTGATATATTGGGGGAATCCTTGATGGAGAAGGATTTAGGAGTGCTTGTAGACAGCAGGCTTAGCAATAGTGCCCAATGTCATGCAGTAAAAGGCAAACAAGATCTTATCTTGCATCAAACGGGCAATGGATGGAAGGGAAGTAAACATAATTATGCCTCTTTACAAAGCATTAGTAAGACCACACCTTGAATATGGAGTACAATTTTGGGCACCAATCCTAAGAAAATACATTATGGAACTAGAGAGAGTGCAGAGAAGAGCCACCAAATTAATAAAGGGGATGGACATTCTAACTTATGAGGAGAGGCTAGCTAAATTAGATTTATTTACATTAGAAAAGAGGCGTCTAAGAGGGGATATGATAACTATATACAAATATATTCAGGGACAATACAAGGAGCTTTCAAAAGAACTATTCATCCCACGGGCAGTACAAAGGACTCGTGGCCATCCCTTAAGGTTGGAGGAAAGGAAATTTCACCAGCAACAAAGGAAAGGGTTCTTTACAGTAAGGGCAGTTAAAATGTGGCATTCATTACCCATGGAGACTGTGATGGCAGATACAATAGATTTGTTCAAAAAAAGGTTGGACATCTTTTTAGATGAGAAAGGTATACAGGGATATACCAAATAAGTATACATGGGAAGGATGTTGATCCAGGGATTAATCCGATTGCCAATTCTTGGAGTCAGGAAGGAATTAATTTTTCCCCTTAATGGGGTTTTTTGTTTGCCTTCCTCTGGATCAATAAGTAAGTATAGATATAGGATAAAGTATCTGTTGTCTAAATTTAGCATAGGTTGAACTTGATGGACCTACGTCTTTTTTCAACCTCATCTACTATGTAACTATGTAACTATGTAACTAATTCGATACATGCTAATGCGGCCAAGCGAGCTGTTTTCAGACAAAATTCCCCATTGAGTTCAGCATCACTCTGTGCTGCTCAGTTTGTTTTAATGTATTTTTTTTGCCTTGATCAATCCCGAGGATCCTGCAGATGTCAACCACAATGTTCCTGGCGCCCCGTTGCCGGTAAATAATAAATTTAAACCCCCTAGACATCTTTACTTGTCCGGGTGAAAAATTATAGTTGCCGGGGTCCAATTTGGTTCCTGCGGCCAACGGAGACTGCAGCTTTTGATTGGTGATCAAACTAACATTTGTAGGGTCGTTTTATTTGACAGAAACTGGCAAAAATGTCAACTTTAATTTACCGGCAATTAGTGCGGTGACCATCATAGTGGAGTTGCAAATATATTAAGGTGAAATACAAAATTAAGATCTGGGACAGATTGTTATTGTCTTAAAGCCGCAATCAGATGTATATTCTTCATCTCTTCATTGGACTAATGGCCTGGTTCCACAGTATATAGTCCAACATTTCTAATCAATGGTAGTTTTCGCAGTGCGATCAGCTACTTTGGAATATACTGTGTGATTGAGAGTATTTTAAAAAAAATTAATTCATAAATCTGATTAACTTATTATTTGGAAGAAAATAAGATTGTTAATCGTCCCCCTTATGTAAATATAAAAAAAAGGAAGAAAAAAATAACTTTTAACCTAAGAGAAATAAAAAAAAAACCTACTTTTTTTTTCTTCTTCAAATTAAATAACACATAACTGTCTTCACCTAGATTTAGCCCCCTTTGTTGACAACAGGGTCTGCAAGGCAATGCTTTAAAAAAACCCATTGAAGCTCCCTCTGGCAGTTAACGGGTTAATCTGGAGGCTCTCAATTCCAGTCCTCAAGATCCCCCCCTCCCCACCCCAAAAACAGGTCAGGTTTTAAGGATATCCCTGCTTCAGCACCGGTGGCTCAATCAGTTGCTCAGATAAAGAGCCTGCTTCAACACAGGTGGCTCAATTGAAGAGCCTGCTTCAGTCCAGGTGGCTCAATCGAATACTGAGCCACATGTGGTGGGGGTGGGGGGCTAGGGGGCAGATCCCCTGTGTTAACCTAATTAATCTGTCACTGTCTGTGGTATATTTGTCCATAGGTGGGACCACAGCAACAGATGAATGGCTAGTGCCATAGGTTGTGTATTACGAGCTAGGTGATTATCAGTGTATTTATTTTTCCACTATGTTTTTGTGTATCCATATCTGATGACCACTAGAGATGGTCAAAGTTCTAATCCGTTTCTTTTGAGGTGCAGGGACGACTGTGAGTTGCCCGAGATAAAAATAAATAAAAAAATAGCCTCTATATACTGTATAAAAAAATGTTTATTATAACACTGACCCTGTTGCTTGACACTGATTAAATTCAGATATATCAGCATTGCCTACTGTAACATTACTCCAGGGATTGTGTAATAGAAAAAGTAGATTTTTCTGTAGCACACTAAGTCACCTGCCATATGGACACCCTTGGAGGGCATAACCCACCTCACTTTCATCACAGTAGGTAATTGGTTGGTACACAGTAGCTGCTATTTTCCCTGTTCCACCCTATCTCCTACAATAACGTGCATTGGCCGCCTTTGTAGATTAGATGGTTGTAACCCGTACATGTTTGGCTGAGTTGCCTTTCCTAGAAATGAGTTATGATTAATGGCTGGCCCTTGCCTACCTTCTTTAAACTGTATGGCCGTAGGGGGAACCTGCACAGGTGACAACCAAACCCTTGATATGCTCCATGAAACATAACAAGCTAGTTGCCTCGTCTCAATCTCATCTAGTCCACCCTGTGTATGGTAGAAATAAGTGCCATAAGAAAGCGGTCCTGAACTCTCACCTGTATCACAGAAAAGTTCTACAGCCTAATTATAATGTAACAATACCACTGTCCTGAAGACCTCGTGGTAATCTGACTAATGTAGTGTCCCTGTGCCAGATGGGGTATAGCCACCTACCCACATTGCTATGAATCAAGTAGATTTACAGTATACAGTATGCCAGCCCTAATACCAGACCTAACGTTAAACAAACTCCTGCAATCTCACCTGCATTGACAGTAACAGTACAAACAAATGTCCTGGAGTTAACTTCAAGAAAATATACGGTTTACCTATCAGTATATTTTCCAACTCTTGATCTTCCTATCCTCTTGCACTAATCCACCTTCATGTTCCATGCATCATATATTGTAGGGTGCAGGCACTAGAACGTGTATTGGTTTGTTACATGGCAGCCTTATTCCTGATTTTACTGTTTCAACTATATCATATGTTACACAGCACTGGGTACTTCTTCCCTGTATCTTAGATGGATTCCAGCAAGACTTTAACAATGGCCCTGCATTAACTGATTTACCAGCACTATAAAAGGTGCCTATGCTTACGTCGTTAATGGTTTGACGGTAACCCAACTCCTGCAATGCCTCTCACCATCATGGAAGGTGTCAAGCACACCTTGCAATCTACTCCTGCATTGCTTTTCATTAGCAGCACAGAAAGTCCCTAATCCAGCTGCAGCAGAGGAGACATCCAACACAGCTTTGATGGTTAGCCAGATTTAATTCTCTGGTAGTAACCCTCCTCCTGCAGTGCTCCTCACCTGCACCACAGTCTATCACAGCTACTGTACATAATGGAGGCCATTTTTTATTCCCTGGGGGTTATCCGCCTCTTCCTGCAGTGCATTTCACCTGCACAGCTCTTATGCCCTGGTAGTAACCCTCCTCCTGCAGTGCCCCTCACCTGCACCACAGTAGCCATCTAATAACATCCCAGCTCTTATGTCCTCGTGGTAACCATCTCCCTGCAGTGCCTCTCACCTGCTGCATAACTATCTCATGGCAGACCAAGCTCTTGGGCCCTGCTGGCTCCCCTCCTCCTAAAGTGCCTCACTCTCACCTGCATCATAGAAGGTGTCCAGGACCGCTGTCTCCCCAAAGTCGAGCTCCCCGAAATTGAGGCTGCTGAGCTGCGCCCCCTCTCCCTCGCAGGCTCTGCGCAGGCACTGCAGGGCTCCAGACTCCGGGCTGCCCCCCTGGGTAGATTTGTGGCTGTCATTGAGGACATAGACCACCCGCAGGGACCTCTGCCTGCTGCACCACGGGGTGCCCTCACCCCCTGATCCCCCCGCCGCCGGGGGCTCCGCAGATGGGAGGGTGCACATGGGTTCCCCTCCTGCCCCAGTCTGCTCCCGGCTGCACCCCCCGGGATCTCCCACCGCTTGCCCTGTTGCAAAGGGGCTCTCCATGCCGCCCGGGTGTTGGGAGTGAGATCTGCCCCTTCTTTACATGGGAGAATGAGTCTAATTACTTGGGGCAACTAGGATTTAGATCCCTGTGTGGGGGCAATTTGCAGATGGCTGAAGGCAAATGAGCTGTGGGGCAGATGCACGAGATCTTGGGAGCAGATGAGAGGGGTCAATTCACCTGCTAGTAAGGGCACAGTGTTTTGTAGAAGATATGCATTTAACCATTGGACCAACACAGGTAGATTATTGGGGGTAAATTCACAGGCTCTGCTGGGCACAGGGTCTTTGGGGGCAAATGCTCACGAGCTTTTAGGGGGAAAGGTAAAATAATTGGGATTGGAGGGGCAAATCACATGCATGTGTTCAGGATCTTTGGGGTAGATTATTGGGGTTCAGTTGAGTCTCCTGGAGGAAGATGCAAAGTCTGGGTGGGTGTATTGGAAGTGAGAGGCAGGCTGTCACAGGTCATGCGATGGGGCAGTGCAAAGTTTGGGTGGGCTTTGTGTATTGGAAGTGAGAGGCAGGCATACAATGTCACAGGCTCCTGGAGGCAGATGCAAAGTCTGGGTGGGTGTATTGGAAGTGAGAGGCAGGCATACAATGCCACAGTCTCCTGGAGGCAGATGCAAAGTCTGGGTGGGTGTATTGGAAGTGAGAGGCAGGCATACAATGTCACAGGTCCTGGAGGCAGATGCAAAGTCTGGGGGGTTGTATTGGAAGTGAGAGCAGAGGCAGGCATACAATCGCCACAGTCTCCTGGAGGCAGGAAGATGAAACTGCCTGGGTGGGTTGGTATTGGAAGTGAGAGGCAGGCATACAATGCCACAGTCTCCTGGAGGCAGATGTGCAGGAACTTCTTCTACTCAGAACATAGGAGGGTCCGGGGAAAATGTAGCTTCGCGAGCTAGTCAGGCTCAACTTTTGGGGTCACACCGCAGTCTCTTAAATGCAGATGTGCAGGATCTAAGGGTTAATTCTCTGGCTCTGGGCAACGCAGGATATAGATGCAAAGGCAGCAACAGGATCCTAGGGAAGTTTCAGCCTCTTGGAAAGGCTGCAGAAACTAAAGGATGTCTCCAGAAGTGAAGCTGTGGAGTGATTTCCAGTCACTCTGCACATGCTGCTCTGACACCAACAAGTAACTGCCCCCTCCAAGCATAACTCGGTATAGGCTGCATGTCCTGGGGCTACAGTATAATGACAGCCCCAGTCTCTCCCACCGGCTGCAGCTTGTGTTTGCTGTACTGTACCTCTGCAGCGTCTTGATGTTATTATCAGCTGGAGTTTGTGTGCAGCCTGATGTCTCGCACTGCAGGTCTGCACAAGGGAGATCCTGATCCCCGCCCTCGCCTGCTTGCTATCAGGAACTTAGCAGCACGTCCTCTGACTTCAGTAACGTTAAGACAGTGACAGCCCGGGCTTCCTGAGCTGAGGACTGCTTGTGTTTCCCTTCTATTCTTTATTAGACAGCCTGGATAGAGACTGGGAGGAGCACCTCTAGGGGAAGGGCTGAACTTGCAGGAACCTCCCCTAAACCACAGGGGACTGAGGAAAATAAACACCCTGACAGGGTGGATACAGACACCTGTAGACAGAAAACTCACACTGACAGAAAGGGTAAAACTACAAAGACAAACAGGCAACAATGGCCAATTAGGAAAACAAACAGACTGGAATAGAGTGAGATAGATTCAAACACACACATATACAGCCAGCCAGACATTACTAGAATCCCTAACCTGACAGTCTGATATACATAAATATATATATATAGGTAGCCGAGTCCCCCTACCCTGTCTCCTGTGCGGGGGAGCGGGCAAATGGTTGGCCGGAGCTGCACGCAGTATTGGGAGTGCGGGGGCGGCCATCTTGTGCGTCGAGCATGTGCAGAACGGAGAGGTGCGCATGCGCAGAGATAGGAGTGCGTTGGCCATCTTAAGTAGCTCCGCACATGCGGCCGCGGGACTACATGTCCCAGAATACTTAGCGGGAGGGACTGCCCACATGGGGTTGCTCCAGCCTATGAGAGACAGGATATCCTCCGCATGCAAGGAGCACGCGAGGCAGTCCTGACGAAGGAGGCAACGGAGAAGGTAGTGTCCAGGGAGCAGTGCTACCCTGGGCTAGGCCTAGATCTTGCCCCTAGGCCCCAGTTAGGCTCTGAGCCTTTGTAGTGGAGCGTTGTAGGGAAGGCCCCAGATAGGAACTCTTCCCCTTAATGCTAGTTCTGCACTGGTGACTGACCTGGGACCAGATCACAGGATCCAGGACATAGAGGTGAGACACTCCAGCTGGAGCTCACTCCGCAAGGCGGATCAGGATCCTAAGGAGTGAGGGGATTGATGTCAGAGGCCCCGCTGCATGGGACCTGACTGTTCCGTACTCCACCAGCTGCACCTGGGTACAGGAGTGCCCAGGAAGGTATACGTGCACCAACGGTTCACAGGGATAGCGCTACTGTACCTCACATTTGAGTGGGACTGACTGGGAAAGATACCAGGGGTATTGGTGCCACCGCACCCTCAGTACTTTGGGGGTACCACCCGCAGCCCAAATGCCTCCCCCTATTGTGGTAGTGCGGAAGAACGGATCCGTATGCCTATGCGTGGACTACCACACCATGTACCGCCGCACGGTACCGATATACCTTGCCAATATACCTTGCCACTAATTGAAGAAATCCTCAGCGCCTTATCAGGCAGTCAGTGGTTCAGCATGATGGACCTGAGGTTGGGATAGTACCAGGTACCTATGAGCCCCGAAGACCAGGAGAAGACAGTGTTTGTCTGCCTCCTCGGGTTTTACCAAGGCATTTGTGGTGCACCTGCGACATTCCGGAAGTTAAAGGAAAAGTCCATTGGTGATATGAATCCCCGTGAATGTCTGGTTTATCTGGATGATATCATCGTGTTCGGAAGAACGTTAGAAGAACATGAACGCCTTCTGAAGGTTCTGGATGGACTGGGAAAGAAGTCCTGAAGTTGTCCCTAGACAAATGTCGCTTCTGCTGCACTTCGGTCACCTATGTGGGCCACATAGTGTCTGCAGAAGGAGTGGCTACCAACCCCACTAAGGTAGAAGCCACAGAACAGTATCATCTACTCATTTTGTATGTTTTTTTTTTTATATATATATATATATATATATATATATATATATACACACAGTGTTCGACAAACCTATACATCTGCATGCCCCGGGCGAGTGGATTTAACACCGTGGCGAGCTCCTATTGGACCAAGCAGCACACATGTTTTTTTTTAACTTTTTCCCCGCTCGCGCTGGAGGAAAAAAAAAAAGTCGGAGGCGGGTTCATGTTGCTGCAGGAGCTTACCCCGCCTCCGGCTCCCTGAGCAGTGCCCTCCCTCCTCCCCCGCCTCTCTGAGCACATTCTCCTCCCCGTAGCAGCCAGAGAGTGCCTCTGCAGGCCCCCGCATATTCCCAATGCCCCCCGCTTACCCCCAATGGGCCCTCATACCTCCCAATGCCCCCCGCTTACCCCCAATGCCCCGAAATCCTCCCAATGCCCCCGCAGGCCCCCACATACCCCCAATGGGTGCAGATACCCCAATTGCCGCCGCAGGCCCCGAGACCCCCATTGGCCGCACGCATGCCCCCCAGGCACCCATCATATCCCCAATGGCCCTCACATATCCCTAATGGCCCTCGCTAACTAATGGCCCCGCATAACTCCCAATGCCCCCGAGGCCCACACATACACCCAATGGTGCCGTGTACCCAATTGCCACCAAAGGCCCGCAAAAACCATTGGCCAACATATGCCTCGCGTGGCCCCTCAAACCTCCGATGTCTCCGAGCCCCGATGTCGCCTGCAGCCCCCGATGACTCAAACACCTCGATGGTGAGCGGGGCTCCCGGCGCCGTTTCTGGTAAGTGTGTGTCAGATGTGTTGTCTGTGTGTGTCTGATCAGAGTGTCGTGTGGGTGTTGTGCATCTGTCAGAATGTGTGTGGTGTGTGGGGTGTGTGTGTGTGTGTGTGTGGTGTCATGGGTGGGGTGTGTGTATGTTAGGGTGTGGGGTGGTGTGTGTGTGTATGTGTCTGTGTTGTCAAGAGTGTGTGTCTGTGTCTGCAGGTTGTGTGTGTGTGTGTGTTGCTGTCAAGAGTGTGGTGTGTGTTGTCTGTCAGAGTGTGGGTGGGGTGTGTGTCTGTCAGTGTGTGGGTGTGTCTGTCAGAGAGAGAGTGTGTGTTGTGTGTGTGGGTGTGGCTGTCCAGTGTGTGGGTTGGGGTGTGGGTGTGTTGTGTGTGTGTGTGTGTATGTGTGTGTGTGTGTGTGTGTGTGTGTGTGTCTGTCAGTGTGTGTGTGTCTGTCAGAGTGTGTGTGTGTTTGTGTCAGTGTGTGTGTGTCAGTGTGTGTGTGTCAGTGTGTGTGTGTCAGTGTGTGTGAGTAGGATGACTGACTTGGTCTCTCTCTCACCCTCTCTGTGTGTGTGTCGCGCTCTCTCTGCGTGTGTGTCACGCTCTCTCTGTGTGTGTGTCGCTCTCTCTCTGTGTGTGTGTCGCTCTCGCTCTGTGTGTGTGTCGCTCTCGCTCTGTGTGTGTGTGTCGCTCTCTCTCTCTCTGTGTGTCGCTCTCTCTCTCTCTGTGTCGCTCTCTCTCTCTGTGTCGCTCTCTCTCTCTCTCTGTGTCGCTCTCTCTCTCTCTCTGTGTGTCGCTCTTTCTCTCTCTCTCTCTGTGTGTCGCTCTCTCTCTGTGTGTCGCTCTCTCTCTCTCTGTGTGTTGCTCTCTCTCTCTCTCTGTGTGTTGCTCTCTCTCTGTGCGTCGCTCTCTCTCTCTCTGTGTGTCGCTCTCTCTCTGTGTGTGTCGCTCTCTCTCTCTGTATGTCGCTCTCTGTCGCTCTCTCTGTGTCGTTTTCTCTCTCTGTGTGTCACTCTCTCTCTCTCACCCACTCTTTGTCTCTCTCTCACACTGTCTAACACTCTTGACCTGGATATCTTACTTACCCTATATATCTTAACTGCCCTATACCTACACCGAAATAACCTATACTGCTTTCTTCCAGATCTGACTCAAGCCTCACACAGGAGACATCGGAATCCCCCCTAACCCAGAAGACAGGTAAGAAACACCTCCCCTCCAACATAAACCATTGCAGGAATGAGGTACCTGGACTGCGGATCAGGTAAGATCACACACACACACACACACGTAACAAGGACTAATTGCAGTATAATGTAATACAATAAATAAACTTATGTCAAAAATGAATGTTGTTCTTACTAGGAATTTATTCAATTTATTTTATTTGATTTTTTTAAAGCGGGGCGGGACTAGGGCAGGGTTGGGGGCGGGAGTAGGTTGGGGGCGGGACTAGGGCGAGGTTGGGGGCGGGACTAGGTGGCGAGTAGATTTTTTTTGTTCGCCAAGTAGATTTTTGGGTGATTTGTCGACCACTGTGTATATATATATACACACACACACACACACACACACAGTCCACAGAATGGTATTGTCTATTTGTTTTTGATTATTAAGCTCGGCTAACATGGTACAGATACCTCTTCAGTGTGTGTGTGTGTGTGTGTGTGTGTGTGTGTGTGTGTGTGTGTGTGTGTGTGTGTGTGGGTGGTGGTCTTGTCAAGAGAAAAGCGAGACCCAGCCTTAAGAGCACCAGGTATAACACGTTAGAAAAACCAATTTAGTTAATTGAACACAAAGAGCGATAGGATAACAGTACAAATTTTTTAAAATAAGGCTAGGACCCCTGACACGAGAACTACTAACCACGTAGAAACAACCTGTTTGCTAATATCGGGATAAACTCACAAGTACTACCCTAATGCCTTATATAGACAAAAATGTGAGAACACTAAAATAAGCCGAAACTCAATCAAAGAAGGGCCAATTGTATTAAAGAAGATAAATGAACACACATTGCCTCTAATATACAGATAATACGTCCCTGAGGACATAGAGTTGATAAGCCCAAGTATATGGAATATCCTCTTCAAGCATAAATTTCCGCCTTTAAAGGCAGATATTATTAGCCAACCTCTTTTCTTTCGGATTCGCATCTCCGCCTCTCGTCTTGGCTGTCCTTTTTCTTTGTTGGTGTGATGTTCCACTTTCTTTGTCCTTAGGTTCGGTTCCTCCGCCTCTCGTCCGTGCTTTTTCTCTCCTTTTTCTGTGTGTGGATCACCCTCTGAACAATGCATGGAATCGGAACACAATATGAACAAAACAAAACGATATAGGGAACAATACTAACCAGAGGTGATCTTCACAAATTAAGCTATGTTACCCACAACACTCACACGGGCATGTGTAGGTGCACCTAATGGATGGGTCTCTTTGGGCTCCATGGTGTAAGTCCCACTGCCTCCAAAAATGGCCAAAACTTTACTCAGTGGCAAGTAGGATCAAGGGGATTAAAAAAATTTTCAGTATTTACTACTCACACACTTCCAGTGTGAGTGTCACACTGTGGAAAGGTATCTTTAGTTGTTTCTATCGCCTTGATGACAGTTTGTTAGCCGCCTCTAGTGTTGATTTCTTACTTCTCCCAAATGGTGAATACAATTGTGAGGCCAGAAGTCAAGGCTATCTCATTATTTAAACAATTAAAACAGGTATCAACACCCCACCAGCTTACTCAACCTGAGCTGCGTGGTGGAATGGGGTTAAGGCCAGTCCTCTTTTTTGGGGGGGGGATGTTTTAGCAGGTCTTCGTGGTGCTGGCAGTAGTCTCGCTCGTCCGCGTCCGGATGGAGCTCTGTCATCTTGCCCTAACTAATACGGACCTGAGGACGCCATTGGCGAAACGCGTTCTCGAAATCTCACCAGCCATTTTGAATCTTTTGCGGCCACAGTCGGGAGCAGGACAAGGGAGTCAGAGCTCCTCCGGACCGGAGCGAGCTTACTGCAGCACAACGAGCCCTGCTAAACCTCCCACATAGACTGGCCTTTAACGCCCATTCCACACCTCATCTCACTAGGTTGTGAGTAAGCGGGATCTGGTGTATACCCCTTTTTTAATAGTTTAAATAAAGACTATAGCCTTGAATCTCTGGGCTCACATTTAATTCACCATTTCTGGGGGGGGGGAAGTAAGACATCAACAACCACTAGAGTCGGCTACAAACTTTCCATCATAATGAACGATAGAAACAACTAAGATACCTTTCCAATGTGCACCTCACACTTGGCTGTGTGAGTTAGTAAATACTTTTGAAATGCAGTCTTTTTCATCCTTTAGCACTTGCCTACTGAGTCAATTTTTCCATTTTGGAGCAAGTGGGACTACCCCGGAGCACCAAAGATACACCATCCCTTGAGTGCCACCTACACATCCCGTGTGAGTGTTTGGCTAACAATATCTTTAATTTTGAAGATCACCTCTGGTTATCATTGTTTCCCCTATATTCTGTTCTTGTTTTGTTTCTTTGTGTTCCTATTTCCATGCAAGTTGATTCCGAGGTTGATACCACACACAAGAAAAAGGAGAAGAAAAAGCACGGAACGAGAGCGTAGACCTTAACCTACAGGACAAAGAAGTGGACTTTCCCCACAAAAAACCCCAAACAAAGAAAGAAAGGAAGAGCCCAGACGAGAGCGGATAATCGCATCCCTAAAGAAAAAGAAGTGAGGAACGTAAAGATCCATGTTAGCGCAAGCATTCGCCAAGGCCTTGTGAGTGTTTGAAACTTTTTTTGAGATTTACAACACCCCCCCAGCCATACACCTCACATTCAGAGTCATACCCACCTGAATCAGATTGCTGCAGTAGCTCGCTCCGCGTCCGGATGGAGCTCTGTACTTCCCTAACTAACTACGGAGCCTGAGGAAGCCCATAGGGCGAAACGCGTTGCTCGAAATCTCACCAGCCATTTTGATCTTTTGCGGCCACAGTCGGGAGCAGGACAAGGGAAGTACAGAGCTCCATCCGGACGCGGAGCGAGCTACTGCAGCACCACGAGCCCTGCTAAACATCCCACAGAGACTGGCCTTTAACCCCATTCCACACCGCAGCTCACTGGTTGAGTAAGCGGGGGTCTGTTGTATACCCTTGTTTTAATTGTTTAAATAAAGACTATAGCCTTGACTCTCTGGGCTCACAATTTTATTCACCATTTCTGGGAGTAAGACATCAACACTAGAGGCGGCTACAAACTTTCCATCATAGGACGATAGAAACAACTAAAGATACCTTTCCAAGTGTGCACTCACACTTGGCCGTGTGAGTAGTAATACTTTGAAATATCTTTTTCATCCCCTTTATCACTCACCCTCTCTGTCTCTCTCACCCTCTCTGTCTCTCTCACCCTCTCTGTCTCTATCACCCTCTCTCTCTCTGTCTCTCTCACCCTCCCTGTCTTATTTTAACTGCCGTATACCTACACCGAAGTAACCTACCCTTCTTTCTTCCAGATCTGACTCAAGTTTCACACGGGAGACCTCGGAAGACAGGTAGGGAACACCTCCCCTCCAGTATAGTACCTTGAGGGACTGCGGATCAGGTAAGATCCCAGGCGGGATTGCTGCTTTAGAAATTGTGAAGAGGGGGCATCCAGACACTGGTTAAGGGGTTCAGAATCATTCACATCTGGGTTTTTTTTGTTCGATTAGTGAGGTCAACACACACACACACACAACTATGTAACAAAGACTAATGGTCGTAAGTATAAGTGTACTACAATAAATAAACTGTTATGTAAAAAAAAAAATGTCCCGGTTTTTCATTTTCAAAATCTGGTCACCCTAGGGATAGGGGTTGAGACAGGTTACCTTGATCTGGATTTCTCTGGGTGGTAGCAGCGCCTCCAGCCAGTAGGGATCCTCTGGGGTCTTCAAAGGAGGGACCCCCACTGACACTCTTCACATACCAGAGACAGGGATTCCACACAGCAGCATCTTTCTCTTAGCTTTATTCCAGTGTCACAGCATCACAGCATAGCAGTAGTATGGAAGCACAGTATCATCAGCATCCTTCCTGACTCCCTAGCTCAGAGCCCTGGCTAGCATCTCTTCTTCTTGGCCCTCTCCCTCCAGCCCAGCATGGGTGGAGGGAGAGAGAGAGTTCCTATCATCACTCCTCTCTGCAAGCAGATCTCAGACAACTCTCTTCCAACTAGCTGACTAACTGAACCTTAATTTAGGAGGTGTGTCTCAATTTTGACATCTCAGGGGAGTGTCTATAACTTTGAATCAATACAAGACAAAGTAGATTGGCCCACACAAAGCAGGGGGCGTTCCAACCAATATCCACCCCTTTGATTGACAAACCTCAGGTTGCAAGGCCCGCCCTCGAATATGGCTACATATTCAAGGCTGAATACACATGTAGGCCTTTTGAAGGAATTAACCTTTCCACTGCCTGTTCTAACAGGACTGACAGAGAAAAAGTCCCAGACAAAGAAGTAACTGCTGGGAGGCCATGTTACATATATAAAGTCTATCGCTGCTATGAGTTAAAATAGCAATCCCACACATAGGCCCGCCTTGATGGCGGTACAGGCAGTACGACTGCACCGGGCCCGGCGCTTACAGAGGCCCTGCGCTCTTTTTTGTGACAGCGAGTGTACTGTGCAAACGTGTTTGTATTTCCTGGTAGGTAAGTTTATTTTTATTTTTTATAATATAATAGTATATACTACAAAGTAATTATAGAGATATGGTAAAAACAAATAAAATATATAATAAAAGTTTTTTTTTTAAAGTTTAAATACAGCAGTAATCCCCATTTATTATGACCTTGATGTCTACATTAAACAATTTACATTGTGACCAGATTTCCAAAAGTAAAAACCGGAACACAATAAAAAATTATTACTTAAACAAATTACATCATTTAAAAAGAAATATGATAATGGTATTTGTCTAATAGCGTCCCCATTTATGCTGTATTATTGATTTATTCCCTATCTCCTCCCTTCTCTCCTTCTCCCTCCCCTCCCTCTGCTGATCCTTTCCCTACCTGACCACACACACACACACACTAATGGCCGGACGAATCATTGAGCTGCAGACCCGGCTCCGCGCAAAAACCGGGACATTAGAAAGATTGTCAGGACATGCGACAGTCCTAGCTAACCCGTACGTCTGGTCACCCTAGCCATGGCGCCATCTGCGTAAGAATTTTCAAACTTCTTGTCTTGTTCAGAGAATCAACTGTTCTCGAATCCAATTGATGACTTTTTATTACGCGGTCTTGCTGTTTTATTCCATTCAAAGGAATTATTTTAACCCTAAACTGTAAATCACAATATTTTTTATTATTTAGCTAACATCATGACGAGCAGAAGCAGAGATCGCGACTGAGGAAGAAAGTATCTAAGTGACAGTGAAAAGGTTAAAAGAAGAATGTTCGGAAAAACAATGACATTCTCTGTTCAAATTCTTGAAAAGAGAAAATATTGAAGAAAAGGGAGAAAATTCTGAACTTGTTCGGCAAGAAGATGTTCATCAAGAAATTCCAATTCAGCAGGAAAACGGAAACAAACAACCCGAAATCTGTGAACCAGGAGAGGACAGACATTTAACAAAATAATACAGCATCTGACAGGGAAATAGACACAAACTGTGATAATAAAATTAAAATGGTACAATCGTTTGAAGTTGAATATCCTGGTACAGGCCACTTCATATAATGGATCAGATTAGAATTCATATAGTTTGCCTGTACAAATAAAATTAAGATAGGTTTTGTGTTGCACACCATTAATCAGATATAGGGAATCAAAATACTTGCGTTTTATAATACCGGTGCACCTTGGATCAGGGAATAACCTGTCTGGTGAAATCCTATGTTCAAGTAAAAATGGAAAATCCAGGACACTTCGGATTTGGTACATGAATTTATTCTGTCAAAAGGCACGACGTTGTACAAAAAACCCATATTTTTTTTGCTAAGGATAAAACTAATAGAAATAGATGTTTCTCTACTCAATATTATACAAGAAAGTTTACAAGCGGAGACACCCAGGAAAGAAGATGGTTAGTTAAGTCAAAATCCAAAAATAGTTTGGTATTATGCGTGTAAATTTTTTTGCTCGTGGGATACTGTACGTCTTTATGTACTCATGGGTTTTGCGATTGGATTCATGTAAGTGATCTTGGCTTGAAACTGAAAGAAAACTGAAGTTTCCAAATACAATTGACAAAGAACATAAAAAATTAATTGAAACTTAGCGATGGAAACATATTTTTGAGCGTATTGTCACAGCAATTCTATATTTAGCCACACATAATTTAGCATTCAGGGGAAGTAATGACGCATTATATACACCGCATAACAGACATTTTCTAGGTTTAATCAAATTAATAGCCAAGTTTGATCTTGTAGTGAAAGAACATCTTACCCGTAGTATGCCTAAAACTTTACAGAGCAAAAAATCACACATGTATTTGTCATACACAGTTCAAGATAAATGAATCACTGGCATGGCAACGAAAATAAAACCAGAAATAATAAATATAATTAAAAAAAAAAAAGTAACGTACATTCAATAAAACTAACTATACTCCTGACGTTAGCCATCCAGAACAGCTATCGATAATGTTATGTTTCGTAGACAAAAAAGACACTAATGTGCAAATTCAAGATTTTTTTAAAATATATGTTCTGACATTGTTGTCGACCCTAAGGTAAAGGTTAACCTGAAAAAATAAAAGGTATCTATCTGATTATCGGCGTCAAGGATACAACAAGAGCAAATATGAAAGAGGCGCATAAAGGTGCACCTGCCCATATCCTGTGTGAAAATTCATTGCTGTATAGTCCTAGTGTGGCAGTGACGATTCGAATGGAATTCTGGGAGATATTGCCAGGTCTTCAGTTTCAGCAATTTCATTCTGTGGTACATTGCAGAAGATGTATACCCTCTCTATCCACCCTTACATCTCAGCCCTAATTTTTCCATCACGACTCTTGCGTTCTGCTCAAGGATGTCTTCTCTCTACCCCTTTTGTGTCTAAAGCCCTCTCCCGCCTTAAACCTTTCTCACTGACTGCCCCACACCTCTGGAATCCCCTTCCCCTTCAATATCCGACTAGCACCCTCTCTATCCACCTTTAAGACCTATCTTAAACATACTGTACCTACGGCCAAGGTCCCACTGCATGCTCCTGCACGCCCGCCTTGCGTCCTGGCGGCACGTGCACGGCGCTTCACCGCCACCTGCGGTCTGGAGGCAGCTTTTTTAGGTGCGGGGTGTGGCCAAAATGGGTCGGGTGGGCGTGGCCATGATGGGGGGCGCGGCCATGTCGCACATTTTTGTGAACACTGCAAGAAAGCAGGGGCTCTTCAATGATGCATCTCAAACTGGGTCAAAATCAGTGCAAAAATATGTTTCCTTTTCTTTGATAAAACTGGCACTGTTTATCGCTACATACTTGCCCTATTTTGCAGCCAGCAGTCTTTGATAGACAGACCCCTAACATCAAATAACACTATTTGTATGTTAGAATTGCACTTTTTAAAGCATTCAGATGTCTCATTAGTGATACATTTAAACCAACAATCTAGGCTGCTAATTTATTTTTTACCCCCCTTTATTTGGGAACTGGGGGGGGGGGGGGGAGGGAGCGGAACGGGACTCCAGAGATGAACTGCGCTATTTTCTACTTTGGGGACGTGCTGGTTCCCTAGATACTTATCAGTAAAAGTACCAACGTTCAGTCACCTCCACCTCCATCTTCGACTGAGCCACTGATTGAGCCACCTGTGCTGAAGCAGGGTTATCCTGAAAACCTGACCTGTTGGTGGCCCTTGAGGACTGGAGTTGCCTGCCCCTGCCCTAAATACATTAACTTCTATATGATGTTCAGTGGTCAGAACATGCTTTGTGAATCTTGTGTGAGATAGATGGGGGCTACTAGGGAGTCTCCCAGCTACAACTGGTGTAAAGGTTGTGTCAAAGACAGTCTCCAGCACTCATAATTCTTGTTTGCTTAATCACAAAACTAATACAGTGTGACAGAAACCAGGGGATGGTAATAAATTCCGTATATAGGGCTCCTAAGCCGTTTGTCACATATGGTGGAGAATGCGGGCAGAGCACTAGGGGGTCTGCGGGTTGAAGAACTTTGGAAAAAAAAAAAAAGTTTTTTCATCCTCTGCAAACAAGATGGAAGACGTGGTGGGTGCGCTGGTACGCAATGTCGCTGCCCAGAAAGACGCGAATGAAACCCAGCAACAGCTGCTAATAGCCCAGCAAGAGATTAATGTAAACCAGCAACAGGCGATGCAAACCAGCAACAGACGAATGAAGCCCTGCAAAACGCGAATGCAAACCAGCAAGAGACAAACCGCTCAGGGTTTACAGCAGGAACTCGAGATCCTGAGGGGGACTATCAGTAACCTTCCACAGTCCCGGACAAACGACGGAGCCCCGGAGTAAGCCGTTTGTCACAACAGCAATAATGATTGTTGGCCACAGACAGTTTTAAGGGGGTTGTTATTTGACTACATGCCACCAAGTACTTCCAAAGCAATGCTTTTATTTTTTAATTCAAATCATCACTTTAGAAATGGCGAGCTGGATGAATAGTAAGAAATTGATGAGAGCACTGGACTTTTTCCTCGACGGAGACTAAATGTAACTTTAGACAGTTTGCTGCTCTGCTCTGTTTCTCAACAATTCTAAGTCTGTTGCATGTAAGCTGTATTGGGAATAAGGAAATTGCACAATTCACACACACAAGTGCTGATGCATAATGGACGTTTCCGAAGCCTAACTTAACTCAAGTGTGTCACAGCTTTTCTGAGGGGAAATACTATCCAAACGCAGTCTTTTATTTTCAACTCACACGATTTGAAGACCACTAAATATAATTCACTATTGTCAGTGTTGCCATCTTCTGATAATAACCCGGAGATTTTTTTTTTGGTTGTTATTTATATATTTAACTCTCTTACCTTCTCCAGCGGTGGCATCATCCGGCGGCATCTCCCCGTGCATGGTCCCGTCAAGATGGCTCCGCGACGGCAAATGGTGTCGTGTTGCCATGACAACGGACATCGCGGCACCATGTTGTCATGATAACGTGACGTTGCATAGTGCCGCGACGTCCCATTGTCATGGCAACGTGATGCCACTGACGTCGCAGAGCCATGTTGACGGGACCATGCAGTGGAAGATGCCGCCGCTGGAGAAGGTAAGAGCCGAGGCCCCATACATGTCCCAGCACCAAACATCCCAGCCGGCCCTGCAGTAACCCAGAGATTTCATATCTCAACCCGTAGCCTGGAGATACCTAACCGAAACCCATAGTCTCTGGGTCAAACCCGGAGCAGTGGAAACCAACACTACTGCACAGGGTGAAACGTTTCAATTTTCCCGGCTAACGAAGAGTTTTTATTTAATCGATTTAATCTGTGGGTGCTATTTAAGAGGAAGTACGCTTTTTTCTTACCTTGTTGACAGTGTGAAGGCAGGATGGCCACCCGTGGAAGCTCTGGGTAGCTGAAGTTTTTGAGGAGTAGATTTGGTTGCATCCCTGCATGAGGAGATTCAGGTGAGGGGTCATGCATGGCTGTAGGGGATCATTTTCGGCCTGAGCAGGTATTGGGAGTGAGTGGGCTGGTGGAAGAGCGGAGTGGCGGAACTACATCCACAGCAGTAGGCAGTGGAGGGAATGCGCGCAAGAGGATAGTGAAGGAAGAGGGACCAGCGATGACAGGGTAATATGGGAAATAAGCTCAGGGTCTGCAGCTGGGGAACAGTGTGGGCTCCAGTGGGGAGTTTGCCAATTACTGGAACTAGTGGCCCTATGTCCGAGGCAGGGGAATAGGCATTGCAGGTTTCATCACTGTTTTTTGCCAAAGCAGATGACAATGTATTAGTAGGTTGTATCGACATCAATGAGCAATGGGGTTGATACTGGAAAGTTAAAAAGCTACACTGGCGACACACTTTATTCGAGCTCGGCTAGTCCCACGAATTCGGGTATACCCGGGTGTATTGAGGTTTGTGACTGTTTTCTGCCCGAGTGCATTGAGGTATTTTCCAGGCAGGGATTGAAGCATTTTATTCCCGCTGGCTGCAATACTGCACAGTATATATATATATACTGCATTACAATTCATGAATTTATGCCATCTGGTAGACACGCGAAGCATTGCAGCCTATTAAATCCTAATCATTATCATTTAACAGATCAGCCGCCCGTCAGCCAGGCATGAACCCAGGCTGGGAAGGCAAACGCAACGGGGCTTGTCAGAGGTGAGGAGCGGCGCATTCCAGGTATCTGCCAGGTACATACTGGGTATTTGCTCGAATAAAGTGTGTCGGTGCAGTAGCAAATAGGGGTTTTGCAGAATCTTATATTTGGGTAAATAGCCCACTGGGCATGACTCTCCCACAGTAAAGGAAAAAATATAAAGGGGGAAGTTTGTAGAGATATTCTCTTTAATGATAGCCAACAAAGACTCTCTAGCTAAAATTACAATGAACCCAGTGTAAATGGGGCTACAGGTGTAGATTTTTACATGCATATCAGATGGGGAGCAGGATGCGGATGGAGCATTATGCAAATAATGCTGATTTTCTTTGGGTTGAGTGTAGAAAGGGGTTTTGGAGTATTTTGATGCAGTAAGGGAGTTACCTTGTCAATGAGGGCACATAGGGCAAAAGAGGTGGTCTTGGGAAGGATGGCCCCTATGAAGTATTGCCTTTCCTGTATTTGTGCATCTCATCATTGACATGGGTTCCTAAACAAAGAACCAGGCAGGTATGTTTGATCTATGACTTGTTGTAGCATGAGGGCGAATCCATAAATACCAGGATCGAAAAGGAGGTTTGCATCTTCTGCCATGGCTATAGATGTTGTTTGAAGGCTGGGGCTGGAGCGTGGTTGGCAAAGGTTGATATTGAGTCGACCGTTTCCTGATACTAGAGCAATACTATCAACTTGGGGGTTGTGATCTGGATGGGGATCTATTTTCAAGCTTGCGATTAGGTGAGGATATGATTAGGCGCATATGGCGTTAGAAGTAATGTACTGTAGATTTCAAACATATACTGTATATGCCCATAGGACTGAAGGAATGGTTCTCTTGTGATTGACTTAACTGTTATTTTTGTTTGCTTTCTATTGGCTGACACAATGTTAAAGTTTGCATATGTGTCGATTCTTATGCGTATTGGGCAAAGTATAGGGCCACTTTATGCCCTTATTGCAAAAAAATGCTTTGCATCATCATCATTTACTTGAGGATCGGCATATGAAGAAGAACCAAGTGTTGCCTGAGTTGTTAAGGGTAGGCAGAGATGGGCAATCGATATTAGTCTTGCATGTCGGGGGAAATTATCTTGCATAGATCAATTGTATGGATTTGTTTCATGCAATACACTGGTGCACTGGTTGCTCAGCTGGTGTCGAGGTTTAAAATAGTTCACTGTATGGTCTGAGATAGGGGCTCATTTGATATGAAGAGGAGGCTATAGAGAAAGTAATGATTCAGCTGAGCTGGGCAATGTCCAACTTTGTGGCAGAGTTGGGTGGAAGGCTTTCCAGACACAAAATTGGAGGGAGCCAGCCTAAGGCGTGGTCCCCAGTGGTTACTGTGGCGCATGCTACGGCGTGCACGCTGCACACAAGGCACAGCCCTCTATGGGGCAGGTCCCAGTCAGCGTGTCACTGGGACCTGCCCAGACCTCCCCCTCGTCGGGTCTCTTGCTCTGCTCTGAAAGGGGTGCACGTGCCGCAAGGCTCTCCGGCGCTTGTGCAGCCATGACCACTGGGGCCATAGCCTAAGGCCTCGGGCATGGTCAGCGCTTAGGCGCTGACCCGTGCTGAGGCACGCTCTCACTTACCAGTGAGCCCCTGCAGCCGCAATGAGAGCGGCTTTAGCAGGGGCTCGACTACGCTTCCGCAAGCGTGCGGAAGCGTAGGTCTTAGGAAAAATTTTCATTCGCGCGCTCACGGGAGCGCAGGGCCGGTCACGTGAGCGGTTCGCCCAATGAGGACGAACCAGCTCCGTGACATCACAGGCCCGCCCCCCGACGCCCCCGGATGGCGCGCTAACCAAGGCCAGGGAAAGCACCCGCTTTCCCTCAGCCTCAGCGCGCCATCCGCACGGGCTGAGTCACCATGGACTCAGCCTAAGGCCCGGGCCATAGAGGGGGGGAGCCGGGCTGAACCGCGCGGACGCTGAGGCTCGCCTGCAGAAGCTGTGCGATTCCACGCACATACAGGCGAGACAGCATCCGTGATCGGAGGTGGGGGGAGACTGAGGGAGGCGGGGCAGTGACGTCGCTGGGCCAATCGCCCGCGACGCACTGACGTCGACGTCACGCAGTGAGTAGAAGGTCGCAATCTTGGGGGACTGAACAAAGATAAAGTCCATCTCTCTTTTGTGATAAGGTTACCTTTGAAAGCATCAAATAGAATATTATAGAGTGCTTTCTGATATTCTTGAGTAGGGTCACATGTAAGTACCTCATAACAGGTCCTATCATATACTTTCGCTGCGCTTTTTTGGCTCCATTGAGTCTCATTTATTTGGGCACCCAGCATCCTACTATATTTTAATATTGAGTTAAGACTCTAATAAATGGTTTTTATCGTGTACATATTACCTATCAACACATACACATATCCTTTGTTTAGTGTACTCTGTGCATCTGCTTGAGTGCTCTCCATTGGGGTCCCTTTCTCTCACAAGTATTAGTTACTGTACTCGATTGTAAGCTCCTCGGGGCAGGGACTCCTCTTCCTAAATGTTACTTTTATGTCTGAAGCACTTATTCCCATGATCTGTTATTTATATGATTGTCACGTGTATTACTGCTGTGAAGCGCTATGTACATTAATGGCGCTATATAAATAAAGACATACTTACTTAGGCTGTGCTTATAGTGCCAGCGACATCGCTGTCGCGTCACGGCAAAACAAATGCATTGTTGCCGGCGCTTATAGTGCACACAACGGCGACAAAGCGACGGAGCGACAGTGCTACCAGAAATCTGGTAGTCCCTGATATTTGATTTTTGGAGAGACAGTTGCCACATGTGACTGCCTCTAAACTAATCACAGAGCGCCTATTGCACTCTGCCCTCCCCCCCCAGCGACGTCTCTCAAACCTGAAATACAACTTTTGTGACAGCGATGGGTGACGTCATCGGTTGCGTCGCCGTCGCCGGCGCCGGCAGTATAAGCGCAGCCTTACTCTGGAGTCATCTTTTCCATTGCAGACTTGAAACAGTGACTCAATTGATAATGGCGCCCTCTTTAATCCAATCAATAATTCCACCATGCAGTGAGTGAAGCTGCACCCCCAGTCACTGACTCCCACCACAAATTATAGCGACATCCCCCCTCTTCACTGACTCACTCCTTCAGTGACATACCCCCTTAGTGATACTCACAACCCATCATGTATTTCCCCCCCCTCCCCGCCTCACAATTGTATCTCCTCCATCCACAATTTTACCCCTCCCTGCTCTTGCTGCAGATTTTGCTAGGCTTCATGGCATTGGAGCTACTGTATAGTTCTGCCCTCTAGCGTTTGTTTGTAAGAAATGCAATTGCTCTGACTTGCTTGTTAGCTCAATGTTAATAACGTATCGAATTAATGCGTTCAGATTGAAAAATAACTCCCAGGTGCACACATCCCAAGGTCACTGAGGGAGTGTGTCAGTGAAGAGGGGGATGTCGCTATAATTTGGGTCGGAAGTCTCATTGACATGTGATCAGGAATGCAGAGGAAAAATAAAGTCAGGGCAGTTTGTGTTAAAAATAGGAATGTGTTTCATAAGAAACATGATATCACCCACGTTTTTATGAATCTGAGGGCTCACTTGCGCCAGCCTAAATAGTAGTTGTACGATTAACAGAGCAATCTGGTTTTTATATTATTATGGCATTCAAAATATGCCCGTCAACCGTGTTAAAGGGGTTATAAAGTATGACACTATTCTGCCTAACAAAGACACTGTATACAGATCTCATGTCAAAAGGTTGTTCTAGTATCACACAGAATTGAGTGTTTATCAGTCTAGAAATCTTTATTGTGAATCAGGAAATAAACAGTCCAGACTTCTTGATGCAGATTTGTACTCTCTAAACTCTCTAACTTGGGAGGTCTTTTCACTTTGCTGCAAGAACAGGCCCTACTATGGTTCTTTCCCCTCATACAGAGGTAAAGGGAAGGGTTCACAGTGTAGTGTAGGACCTGCATTTTTGGTTATACCTTGAGTTTGGTATGCAGGCTTACGACGCTTTGGCCAAAGGGTTTAACTAAATAACCAAGTAATTATTATTATTATTATTGAAGTATTTAAACTTTATACGTATTACCATATATGTTTTGTCAATTGGATGTAGCATTGGGCACCCCTGTCTTTTGTTGTGTACATTTGCCACGCTCAGTAGCACTCATTTTTGACATAAATATATATTCATGATGTGGTGGGTGTAGGAGTGTGAGCTAGCTGGGAATGTGTGTTACTCTCTAAACCTACCAAAGGCATTAATACAAAGTATATATTCGCCACACTACTCTGTATTACAGAGATCAGAAATGTGAGAACTTGATCAAAATTGGTTCGCCAATGTCTTATTCAAACTTTTAAAAAAGTTAGAATTTCGTGAGAGACTTTATATTGAACAATATAGGAGCAGATTCATCAAGCGCCGGTACTGGATACCACACCTGACCCAGCGTTAACTCCTATTGGTTTGAATGGAAGTTAATGCCAGATTGGGTGCGCTAACCATACCGGCTCTTGAGAGAGTTAGAGACCATATTTCTAGGCCACCTTTTCAGTAATTGTAGTTAAGAGAAACCACTAGGTTTGGCAAATACGGTCCAAAAATTGTATTTACACCCAAAGGGGTTGCTTTCTAATACAGGGTGCCCGTTTTTGAGAGAGTGTGCCACTTTTGAACCACTTGGAGATATACCTCTGCACACTCCTGAGATAGCTTGGAAATAAATATGGCCCAATACCTTTCTGGTATACTTGACAAATCTCATACTTGAGATTCTCCGCTTACAGCAATAATACAATATAGTATTGTAGCAAAACCTAGTTTGTCTGCAGTGTAATGCTTTTATGACATATCTATACAAAATTATTAGGACACATTATTTTCCTCATACTGTTGTTTATTATTCTAACTGTGTTACAGTATCAGTTGTTATAAATTTGAAGCCAAAGGAGCCAATTTGGGGCATTTCACCCCATTGTTAACTACCATTGACTTAAATGGCAGTTAACTCCGGGTCAGGGTGTGATACCTCACATCGACACTTAGTGAATCTCCACCATATTCACCCGAATGCATCATTTTGAACCTTCCCAATCACAATAAAGTAAGGACTTAAAAGACTTCCTAAATCAGGCACCGTTCATTACTTTGCATGTCTCTGCGGGTAATACCCAGCATCTTCCTCTCTATACTTCTTTGGGTTGCCTGAAGCTTCTAAATGATCTTCGCATTTAGGGTCCAAGTTTCACATCCACACGTGAGCACGGGCAGGATACACTGGTAAAACCCTTTCTTCTTGAGGCACACTGGAAGGTTCCCTTGAAATATTGTTTAGTTTCTTTCAAATGTTCTCCTTCCCATCTTCATTCTCCTATTGATTTAATTTGAAAAGTTCCCCTCCGATATTATGTGCCGGCCAAGGTAGGCATAGGTTTTGACTTCCCATTTATTTTGACATTTGTAGAGTTCACACATCTGTTGAACATCACTTTGGTCTTGCTGAGAGTCATATGAAGGTGCACCTGGTCTATTGCTCGAGGTCTTCTGGACTTCTGGCAAAAACAACATGACATAGCACCACAGTAAAAAGCCACGTATCACTGCTTTTGTGCTGGTGATATGGGTATAGTGAAGAGGCCAAGAAAATATAGTATTAAACAAAGATAACAGGGGTTTTTTTGTGTGTTATTTTTATCGCCCTTTAGTGAATCTAGGCCATGCTGCTTTACTAGGTAGCTAGTCAAATGTGTGTCCCTATAAGGACTGCTACAGTGATTTAAAAACTTACATCCAGATGTTAAAAGTCTGTACAAGGGAATCTTGGGTGGGTGGGGGTGAATCTTGGGTGGGTGGGGATGAATCTTGGGTGGGTGTGTGGGGGGTGAATCTTGGGTGGGGGGTGGTGAGGTGGGGGGTGTGAGTCCCCCCCCCCCCCCTGCCCCAGGCAATCGGTTCCCCCCCATCTCCGGTGCTTGTTTCCCTCCCTCCCTCCCCCCCGGCAGTGTTTCTCTCCCTCCCCTTTGTCCCCTGCGCGTGTTCCCCCCCCCCTCTCCACCCCTCCCCGGCGCTCCCCGGTGAGGGGAGAGAGAACGGGGCCCACGGGTGGGGAGGAGAAGCGGCGTGCGCTCCTTCCACCCCCCCTCCCCGGTGCTCCCGGCGTCCCCGCTGAGGGGAGAGAAAACGGGGCCCGCAGGTGGTGAGAGCTGCGGGTGAGGGGGGGGAGCCGGCGGGGAGGTGAGGTGCAGGTGAGAGAGTGTAAGTAGCGGTGGCACCGGAGGGTGTACGGTAGGGGTGAGGGGGGGGGGGGGGTGGTGGCAGTTGTTTGTGGGGTGGGGGTGGCATTTGGGTGTCAGCAGCGGAGGGTGTGCTTGAGGGGAGTGGGTGTGACCGGACGGTGTATGGTGTGCTGGTGGGTGACTGCACCGGGCGGTGTTGGTGAAGGGGGGGGGGGGGGGGGGAGGGGGGGGGGGTGTGGGGGGGGGGGGGGTGGGGGGGGGGGAGCACGCAGCAGCGCACGGTACCTGAGGTGGTGTCTAGTCCGCAGGGGAGGTGAGAGCAGGCGGTGAGGCAGTGATTGTTGTGAGTGTGGCAGTTGGGTTTGTGAGGTCAGCGAACCACGCAGGCCAATGAGAGGCGTGCGGGGGCGGGGCCGAGCCACGGACCAATCAGGTTGGCCAGAGGGTGAGTGACAGACCAACGGACCAATCAGATTGCCCATAAGCACAGCAAATATACAACGTTTTCAGCAAACAAACAACGTTTTCATTTTTATAAATAGTACGGCTACTTTTCTTGTTTAAAGCAGGCGCACACTTGCACCATCACACTGTGAGCCACCCAGACTTACATGCAATAAACACAGGACACCATTCTGTTGGGAGAACAAGACAACAGCTTATTTTATTATTTACTTAATTAACAAACATCCCCCTGTCAGGGTTCCTGCCACCAGTTCAAAGCCCAATGGCATAGCCATAGCTATTGACTACAGCTGCGATCTACATTAGAATAGAAAAATCAACCCATCCGGTCCTGCTAAAGGATGCCACCTTACTTATCCGTGTGCAGGAACGTCTTTGGGCACCCAAGCCTGGCAAACCATCGGAGTGACAGAAGCCTATAAACAAAGAGAAACAAAATCTCATTTTTTACTTTCCTCCCTCTCCCCTTCACTTTGATGTAACATGGAACCATAACAATGGACAATGATATAACACATGGAGAGTGAGGGCATGATACGACCTGGAAGACCGCACATGGAAGAGACCTTTCAGCTCACGAGCACAGCATATACTGTAAGGACCACCTCAAACCCGCCAACAGGTGAGTGCCAGTCTCTAACTTGGTTTACCCGTCAACTCTCTCGCTGCCAAGGAACAATTGCCATGTAGACCCTTGCCTGAGTGCAGACATACATTCAATAAACGCAGGACCCATCCATTGGGGCACAACACGGCCACCGCTATATTGAGTTATTTAATCAACAATAGCCAACACAATGCTGTTAGGCTGTCTGTCACCAGTTCAAGGGCCAACTGCATAGCCATGGCTTGTAACTACAGATGTTATCCCAATTGCAGAAATGTCTTTGGGCAGCTCAGCCGATCAGCTCTCCCTCCTCCCCCACCAATTTAATTTAATGCCTTAAATTGACGTAGGTGATGCCAACAAAATTGTTTATCAATACTCTCCTTCAAATCCAGTATTAAAAATGTAATTATGGTTATTAACTCTTTGAGTACCCTGGGAAGTAGCTACTACGTCTTGGATTCTGGCACCCTGGGTGCCCCATGACACAGTAACTACATAAAAAAAACAAATGCTTATTTTCTTAGGGGAGCTCGCTTCTCAGGGCGAGATCTGGTGATGTCAGACGGAATGGGGGTTTAGCCCCCCACCCCTTCCCGTTTCATCACCAGTGACGGAGCTATCACATAACCACTTTGGACAGTGGCCATGTGATCGCGTGTGCCGCTACACCTCCAGCACTCAAAGGGTTAAGAAAACTCCCCAAAAAATCCATGCATGGTTTCATGCAACTTCTGTGTGCCTTATTGAAATACCCCCCACACTTTGTGCATATTTTCCCATGGCCTTGTTGATTCTGTCCAGTCATGTTCAATAGCGTTGGGGCCCTTAACCCCCCTAAGTCCCACGAGAGCTATCATTGTGCTAGTCCCATTCATTTTCATTTCCCACAATAATTGAATCAAGCGAATACTCCTCAGGTTGCTGTCCCCCCACATGCAACATCAGCAGATCCGGAAGGCAATTTACCCTCATTTGCCTTAATATTTAGGGTATAACCTGCCTCAAGTCCAAGCTCTTCAGCATATCCATTTAATACAGGCCTGGCCTGAGAAAAATCTTAGATGCGACCATATGTTTGCTCGAGCTCAAAGCAACCATCTCAGTAGACGAGGGAATCCCCCACGATCCATATCTTTCATGGCCCGGAAACCTTAAGAAAACATATTGATTAATTTGCAACAACGAATCTACCATGGGGCACATGTATATCTTTTACCTGTCTGAGCCCCAATGGCCTATCCTTTTAATCACCTCACTTCCTTGAGAAGAACAATTGGGTGCCAAAACACGATGAGTCTACGAGCGAAACATTTCTTCAACACTCCTACAAATTAAAAATGCAATGGTGGCAGATTCATAAGGTACACTACAGTAGGTAGGACTTCGTATGGTACATGGCAGTCTTAGCATATGATAAGCCCCCACTAGATATACTGGGCAGCTCAGACTATTTGGAGTGGCTCAATGGCTACTGAGATCAGCATAAAAAGGATTGTCTCAGACCTGCTCACAGAGTGCTGGCCTCCAATTAGGGTTAATCCCCTCACTTGTAAAATACCCTCAGCTCGGGGATTGGCACTCCCACATGCTGTGGCGTCCCCCACTTCGGTGCAAGGGACAACTTTTATTTTTACAGTTCTCTGCTGAAGTAGGAGATCCATGAAATAGGACCACATGTATTTCTAATAGTAGATACTAAGTCCAGCAAAAATGCCTCTCCAACACTTTTGAGAAATACAAAATGGCTGCCAGTAACATAATTTCTGCTAAATCAATGAATGAGGGCGGGGAATATAGCGATGATGTGCAGTGTTTTTCATTGTTATTTTTCATGGCAGGCAGAATGGAACACATCTATCTTACTGGGGGCAGTAAAACAAGAGGGGCCTGAGTCAAAATAAATAAACAGACATTCATCTTTCTTTTATTTATTTTTTAAAGTACCTCATCCAGTATTCTTTTATTTATTTTTTACATTGTTTGAGCCGTTTCTTAACAGCACAAGCTCTCTCTGTTCAGGAGACATTCACCTCCAACCTAGCAGACAGGAAACTGCTAGTGAGCCAATTGGTGAAGGAGGTCACTGTCCCTGACCAGTGGTAGTTCATCTGTGCCAGGAAGCTAACCAGCTGCCATCTTGTAATGCAACAAATGCCCTATTAAAATATTTACTTTTCTGTAGGGTCTTTGGATGTCGTGCAGATTTTTTTTATATCCGTTTTTCAGCCATGAGATTTTGATAAATAGTCCACATAGTCTTGTGAAAAGCATTTTGGTGCCAGATACACGATAAGCAGTAAATATATATATATATTATTCCCTTTAAACTGCATTTAGGCTAAAAAAAAAAAAAAGGCTATAATTGATTTATCAAAGCATGGTTTAATTTAATTTTGTGGTTTCTTTGAAAGTGGTAGAGCTCAACAGCTGCTTTCTAATTATACTAAATGGCTGCTTTAAACCAGCCTGAAGCAATTTTCATGTAAGGTTGAACAGACAAACATTGTCACTTAAAATGAAAATCCCTAAACATTTCCTGTTTAGAGTGTTTATGGTCTTGTTAGCGGCCAAGAGAGTGGAGTTGAGCTTTTGTGATAAAAGGTGATCTGTGCTCATGTTAACCATTTCAGAGGTAAGGGTATTCTGTAGCCACCGGGTAAACTCTGGGTAAAGTATGGCCAGATAGCTTAACTTGTTCCTTTTACAAGCACAACAAGTTCTTTGTCTTTTCTTCACTTTATTGGGGAAAGCATAGATACACAAAGGCACTTGTAGATGATAGTGTTGTGAGAGAGAGCTTCTCTATAGTGAGGGTGCTTGATAGTAGGGAAAGGTAATAAACGGTGATACTTGCCAGGAGGTGAATAGCGTGAGGTGTACTTGCTCAGCAGCTAGATTAGAAAAGGAAGTGTGTAATGTTTGTCACACAGGAATAGGGACAGGGCTAAGCTACCTGTGAAAACAGACAATGGAGTATGGAAAAGTCCATTTGACTAGGGGAATTAAAGGGGTTGTCACGGCAACCAACTTTCTAGCAGGCTGGAGAATAGGGAAGTAACTAAATGTATCCATTCCCACCTGCACTAGGAGTGAAGCTGCAGGGAAAGCTTACATCCAAATGAAGGCTAGCAGGCAAAGCTGCAAAGGAGGGGGGGGGGAGGAATCAGGGGAAACAGAAATAGACAATCCTGTTCCAGGACAAAGGGTAACACTTGTGACTGCAGTTTCACTTAGTAGGTCTCTTATAGTCAAATGAGACCTACTGCACTGACACAGCATTTGGGTTTATATATGCAGACTAATCCTAATCGTCAACTAAACAACTAAAAAGACTGTGTGGGACTGAACCTTTAATGCTAGTTAGCAAGCTATCATGGGAGAGGGGGTTTGGCCCGGTATTAAAGGGGTTACACCCCATTTGGCCACCCCCTGCTCCCACTTGGGAATGTGTTTTTACCCTGCTTCAGCATTCAAATGTATATTCCCCTGTAAATGTGTATTGTTCCCATTCCAGTATCTGCATCAACACCTACACTGGGATCTATGCGGGAGGGAAAGGGTTAATGTTAATTCAGTGATTATAGCCCTTTGTTCCATTTTCCCACCTTTGCACGCTCCATTTTGCAGTGTCTCCATAGGTCGCCGTTGGGGCTCAATACAACCCTATGGAGACTCCGGCGATTTGGGCCCGTTTCGGTAGAAGACCTGCAGGTGGCGCCCGAGAGGAGGAGCGGCGGTTCCCCATTGTAAGTCAATAGAGCCATTCATTTCAATGGGGATTCCTCGACGCCGACCTCCAGGAACGGGTTGGCAGCCATCCAAACCGCAGACCTCAAGAGCGGAAACATTATCTGAAAGAGAGCTTTGATCATACTGAGTTCAAGTTCAAACACAATTGGCGTGGGAAACTTAGGTTCTAGGGCACCCAGAAATAAAATTATTTTTGTCCCTAGACCCTAGGAACCCCCACACTCGACCACCACCGGGTCCGGGATTGAGAGACCCCCGTAAAGGGTCGCGCTCGCCACAAGGGTCGCGCCATTGACTATAATGGCGGAGCAGAGGTCCCATGGAATCCTATGGCGGCGCCAGCCATATTGATTCTAATGGAGGAAAGCCGCGTGGCTTTAAAACGGCTAAGTCCGAAAGGGTAAAAAGTGTAAGCCTATATCTCCGGTTCTGTGAGTACCAGAGGGTTGGGATTTTGGTTGCATGTAGTCACTGTTCCGGCATGACTGCAGGGCCATTTCCAGCCCTCTCCGATCAACCAGACGGAGTATAGGCAAATGTGAAAATTGTAATGTTACCATTGAATTCAATGGCGGAGTTGCTCCATTGAAAGCCTGTAGCGGCGGAGCCCGTTGATTTCAATGGGAGAGTTAAAAGCAGAGATTTCTTTTAGCTATGGCGGAGAATCCTGCATTAAAGTTAATAGGGGATTTTAACTTGTTTTTTGTATCTTCGGTTCTGGGGGTCGTGGAAGGCTGAAACTTGGCCACTATTGCAAAGGTCGTCCGGCATGAGGACCTGGCAAATTTCAGCCTGCTCAGACCCACAGAACGGATTATTTTAATATGTGAAGATATTAAAGAATGAATTGTGTTTTGGGTCTGGTATAAAAACTCAGAGCCCATATGGTATGTTAATGCTCAGGGGGGAGACAAGTGGTCTACAATAAACCCCTGATCAAAGGATCCCCCACCCTGCTTGTGTATGCTATCACAAAGGAATGCAGGACGTGGGTACTTGATGATAAGTGTTATGTTTCACACCTAGGGACAAAGGCTTTCCTGTGCAACCCAGACTTTCAGACACCAGTCTTGTGGGAGGGGGGCTAGGGAAATAAGCCCCTGATTAGAATAATATCTGCCCAGTGGGCAGGTATTACTGTGCCCCTCAGGTGAGGTGGCAAGGAGGGATTGGGTGCAGATAATTGTTCTCCAATGACTTGCACTCAATGCCATAGGAGTGGAACTCCATATAAACGAGTGTAAGCTCTATACTCAGTGTCTTTCATGTCTTCGATTTTACCAACTAATTGATGCCTGATTGCTGTATGAATTGCTAATCCTGTTCCTGATTACTTCATCATCCCAATCCCTAAGTAAGTGTTATTTCTTGTCTGTTATTTGTATTATCTTGCGTGTTCACCTATCTAAGGAATACATTCTCTTTATTATATCTAAGTCGTGTTCAATTCAACCCAGTTATTTGGTGTATATTATATCCTATCACAAGTTATCGTGACACAAGCATTGATCCATCTAAGGCAGGGGTCGGCAACCTGCGGCTTCTGAGCTGCATGCGGCTCTTTCTGCACCTACATGCGGCTCTCCTAACTGTCCTGGGTTGCCGCTTCCCAGCTCCTGCCTCTCTCCCTCACTGTGCTGCAGGGGGGCTCGGCCGGCACTAGTTGGGCCTCTTGTTGCCGCCCGGCATCTCCCCAGTTGCTAGCCAGCCTCCTACACTGTCCCACGCTGGGTCTCATGCCGATGCACGCTGGAAGTGCGCGCCGATGTCACAGAGGCCCGGCGTGGGACAGTGCAGGAGTCAGGCCAGCAAATGGAAAGATGCCGAAAGGCAACAAGAGGCCCGACCAGCACTGTCCGGGCCCCAACCTGCGCCGGCGCCCCCCCCCCACAGCACATTGAGGGAGAGAGACAGCAGCTGGGGAGCAGCAACCCAGGACAATTCAGGATAGAGGAAGGTCCAATGTAATTGTGTGTGTATTTGGGGAAGGGGGAGGGTGGGGCAAAGAGATAGTGTGTGTCTGTATTTCATTTGGGGAGGGGTGTAAGGTACTGTGTGTGTGTATTTGGGGGGTAGTGTGTGTGTGTATTTGGGGTGGTAGTGTGTATGTATTTGGAGGGGTAGTGTTTGTGCGTGTATTTGAGGGGGTAGTTCATGTATGCGTGTATTTGGGGGAGGCAGTGTATGTGTATTTGGGGGGGTAGTGTATGTGTATTTGCTGGGGTAATGTGTCCGTGTATTTGGGAGTGGGGTAGTGAATGTGTATTTCTGTATGTGTGTTTGGGGGCGTAATGTGTGTATTTGGGGGGGATGTAGTGTATGTGTATTTGGGGGGGTAGTGTATGTCTATTTGGTGCGTAGTGTATGTGTATTGGGGGAGGGGGTGGTAGTGTGTGTGCATGTATGTATTGTGTATTTGAAAATGACAAATTGTTTTGTACAGAAAAACTATGAAAATAAATATAGGGACTTATTATTATAAGATGCATTTTATCCCCCCACATATTTTTTCCTTTCCATAATTCTGATTAAAATAAGTTTGTTGTATGTTAATGCTTATACAGTACATACCTATTAGTGAGTGTACAGTATATTAGGGGTGCGCAAACTGGGGGGCAATTGTTTTGGGGGAGGCAGCGTTTGCAGAGGTCCAGCGCTCCTCCGCAAAGCATTTAAATTAAATGGAGCGTGCAAGGCCTCTGTAAACTCACTTACCTTCTCTCTAACGGCTTCGGGTGACGTGTCACCATGGCAACGCAGCGTTAAATTACGCCGTGGGCTATTGTAACATCATGTGACCCCATGGTGTCATTTGACGCCGATACCAGGTAGGTGGGGGGGGGGGCACGAGCACAGGGGATGAGCAGGTAGGGGGTGCAGGGCCAAAAGTTTGTGCACCCCGGCAGTATGTGTTTTGGCGGTGTAATATTTATGCATGTGTTGCGGCTCTCAATATTTTGGACAAAGAATTATTTTTATAAAATGGCTCATTTTCCTTGGAAGATTGCAGACCCCTGATCTAGGGGAACCTGGTATGAGCCTCATAGCAGCTTGTATTAGCTTCTCATAGATGAACATAGAAAGTTGCTCACTGGATCTCCAGTCATTCACATACTGGCTCTCTCTCCCTATTTATGTAGCGTTCTATAAAAACAGTGCCTCACTGTCTAGTCAAAAAAAGATGCCAGCTTTGGCTAGTGGAGTATCTGATGCCATGAAATAGATGTTTAGGTCTTTCATATGAAAGGGGGAATAGGAGGTGTATACTGGCATTCTGCAGCACTATATGTTAAAAACTGTCATTTTCAGGAGAATATGATTCAACCCAGAAAGTAGCAGTTTTTAGCAGAGATGGTACATATAGCACTGTTTTTGTCATCAGAAACTAAATGTCGATAAATGAAAACATGTAGCACACATTAGTGCAAGTACAGTTACATTTTCCTCCTCCCTACAGTATGTGCCCCACATTCAGGAAATCACAATTGTCTAGGGAATAATTCACAGGTCAATAGCTGTAAAGGCTCCCATCTCCCATTGTAAAACAGTAAACCTTAATTCAATATAACTGGAATATTTACTTGATAGTGTACAGGCATACCCCTGTTTAAGGACACTCACTTTAAGTACACTCGTGAGTAAGGACATATCGCCCAAAAGGCAAACGCCAGCTCACGCATGCGCCTGTCAGCACGTCCTGAACAGCAATACCGGCTCCCTACCTGTACCGAAGCTGTAAGCAAGCGGGGAGACTATAGAGCCTGTTACAAATGCGTTATTTACATCAGTTCTGCACGTATAGGACGATTGCAGAACAGTACATGCATCGATAAGTGGAAATAGGTAGTGCTTCACTTTAAGTACATTTTCACTTTACATACATGCTTCGGTCCCATTGCGTACGTTAATGCGGGGTATGCCTGTAGTTACCCTATCCACTCACAGTAAAAAGACAAGCCTTTTTTTCGATAATAAACAGAAGAAGAATAGCTAGTGCAAATGAAAGAGACCGTTGATGCAGTGGCTCCGTGGTTGGGGGAGATCATTCATAGATTTTTCTCAGTGGGGGAAGTAGTGGTGGCCTTGTCTGGAAAGGGCCGGCACCTTCTTTCTTCTGGTTTTAGAGCCAGTCATGGAACTGTGTCGGCTCCTGGTCTGTGATGTGGATGATTTATTAATGGCCAAGGACAAGGGCTGTAGTTCTGACCTTGTCATGTTGAACCTCTCTGTGGCCTACAACCCAATTGATCATGGGGGGCTGTTGCACCGCCTAAGGGACTTAGCTGGTATTGATGGAGCTGTATTACAATGGGTTGCCTCGTTCCTGCAGGTGGCTATGGGGTCCCTTGTGTCACCGGTGGGTCCTGCCCAATTTGGGGTCCCTCAAGGATTGATGTTGTCACTGCTCATGTTCAATGTGTATGTAAGACCGCTGGGCAATATCATCTGGAAGCATGGTCTGAAGTGCCACCAGTATGCTGATGACACCCAGATCTATGTTTCTTTCCAGGGCAGCCCAGGGACGGCTGTTGCCACAATGATGGTGTGTCTGGAGAAGGTGTCAGCATGGATGGAGATGAATTGGCTGAAGCTAACCAATGATTATAGGTTCAGCGAAATGCCCGAGTATGGGACAGGGGGTTTGCGAGTTGCCCATTATCAATGGAGTACAGCTACTGCCCGTGTCTCAGGTTCGTCACCTCAGCAACCTCTTTGAGCAGAGTCTCAATATGCGAGCTCAAGTGGCCAAAGTTGTTAAGCCTGGTATTCTTTTTTTATCTGAAGCTGCTTCAGAGTTGCGTCAACACCTGTCATCTATTAACCTTGAGTCACTGGACTATGCCTTTGTGCCAGCGCAGTTGGACTAGGGGAATGCAAGACTACCAGTGTGCCTGATGAAGCAGAGGTTCTAGCATGTGCAGAACCCTGCAGGTCGGATACTGTGAAGTGTTCCTCGCTTTGAGCATATTACTCCTATCTTATGTGATCCAATCTGGCTTCCAGTGATCTTTTATGTTCAGTTCAAGTTGGTCGTAATGGCTTTTAAAACCATGCAAAACCAACAGCCTGTGTATCCGAAGTCTCTTTTGAAGCCTCAAGAGGGATCCAGGCTATGATCACAGGTCCTCAGGGGGAATCCAAAGCCCTGTGCCAAGTCTACTCCACCCTACGCTTGGTGGGGCGGGCCTTCTCGTGTCCAGCTTCAGAAGTCTGGAATTCGCTACCACCAGAGCTCAGGTGTATATCGACTTTACCACTTCGGGCATGGTGTTACACTTATTTCTTCCTTCTAGCTTTTGCCATCTAACTAAATCGTATATTATTTTAACTGTAAAGTATTGAGATGCTCCCTTAAATGGCGGTGTTTTTACGTAAAAAAATTGATGATGATAAATTAGAACAAATCTTGGGCCATTACTATAGACGCTAACTGAATATGGCGCGTTCTTTATCTGAAAACAATTACCAGGGACAGCACACTCTTAATACTTTAATCTATACACAAAAACCTAATTGTGTGGAAGATCATGTGACCAAGCAGTCACTAGATACAATTGATGCACTGCTAGAGAGAGGACAAAAGGGGTGTGCAAGAGCCTGTCTCAGAAGAGGAAGGGGATGTGACTAGTTTATAAATGGTTGCTATAGAAACAAAAATGCTTGTTACACTAAAATACATAAAAATGTAATATTTTTTTTTTAAATGCTACAAGCATTTTCTCATAATACAGAACTGATTTATAAAAAAAAAAAACCATGTAGGATATTGCTTGAACTGCTGCTTCAAAGCGCCACGAGTCCTAAGCAGCAATCATAGACCTTCTGCTAGTGCCATATCCAATGTTAGGCATTTGTTATGTTCTTTACCCTTTACCTGGCAAGGACTTTCGTTTTATATTATAGTGCTTTCGTTTCTTGATGTGCTCACGCTGTGTCACAGTATCAAGAGATACAACCTTATACTCCTGTGCCAGTATTTTATTGAATTAGCAGTTGTACTGTAGCTGAATTAATGTGTAATATTGGTGAGCTCTGTGACGATAGTGAGGGTTTGGCCCGGGATTAACGGGGTTACTCCCTAAGGGCCCCCCTCTAACCTCGCCAGGGAGACAAGGGGTTAACTGGGCTGAGGTCCAGAAATGTGATTTAACCCTTGTTATAACATGAAAATGCTTATTCCCCTGTGTAAAATGTATTGTTGCTGGGTCAGTGTCTGCATAACCCACCCACTGGGACTTAAGGGGTTAATCTTATATGCAGTGCTGAATAAACAGTTACCTGAAAACTGGTAATTTGGTAACGGAGTAAGCCAGGACCCTGAGCCTTGGGGTACAGCCTCTGGGTCACCCCCCAAGTACACACATATTAAAAATATAACTTTGTCATAAGAGGAACATATATTTTTGATAAAGTGACTTTTTGCAGTCTTACAATGTACAGGCCAAATGCTAACTACCTCTGCCTGCCTTTGTAATGCGTACCAGGACCAAATGGTTTGACTCATGAGTCTATTCACGTTTGATATGCAAGCTTCCTCTCTGGAAGTGCATATCCAAAAGGGAGGTGTGAATTGGCCAGTTGGATGCTAAATAGGACATCCTGCTAGAATTTAGCCTGGCTTCACAGGGGAATTGCTATGCAAGACCCAGGAAGGATCAACAGGTAATTACCTAGTTGGTTATGCGAGAAGCTACAAGCCTACTTCAAAAGGTTTTATTGATGGGGGTAGGGGTGGAGCTACCCAAGAAGGGAATCAAAAGGAGTAACCTTATTAAATATAAGAATATTATGAGATGTCCTTGGCTGAAAAGGATAAGAATTACATATTTGTATTCGTGGGACTTCCCCGCCACCAACCGTTACAAACACTTAATATCTGGCCCTTAGTGGCTGCCAGATATTAATATCTCTATTAATTTTCATATTACACTGTAATGTTTGGTCTCTCTGCGAGCGTCAGGTGGGACGGACTGTATTAATATATCTCACCTGACTGTATGTATTACTGAACTCAAGTTATGAGGTGATTTGCAGTAAATATGAAATTTTGGTTGAGTTCTGAGAAACTGCAACCCCCTGCTATGATAATGAGCAGGAATGCCAGAATTTACAAGCCTGGTCATCAAAGGCTAAGTGGCTAATTGCTTATGCTTGGCCCAACGGACAAAAGGAATTAACCAGAGTAAGTGTAATTTTTCACACTGGACCCTGGAAGCCCAAAGTCAGCTTCAAAAGCTTCAAAGGGAATTTTACTAGACGGCACGGCACCATAAGCTGGGATGCAAGGGTTAAAATGATATATAAGTCAGAGCCACCCTTTTATCCATGTTGTTCATGCAAAGTTCTTCATTGTTCTTCATGCAAATGATCTTCATGCATGCATGTATCCTGCCTGTTTTGCTGTGATGTCAACTGAAATATGGGAGAAGTGGCCAGTCTGTAATCCTGATGGCTTTCTTGCCATAATCTTTAAGTAAGTGTCTATATTTTGCCTGTTATTTGTACATATCTGTTGTGTTCACCTTTATCAAGGAATAAATTACATTTTATCATATCTAAGTCTCGTCCCAGTTCAAACCCAGGTATATATATATTTATATATAGTTTTGGTGTAAATTACAACCTGTCACAAGCTACCGTGACAAGCTCCTACTCAGCTTATCCTGGGAGAACTGAAGTTTAGATGTAGTAGAGCCAAGGTGGGCAACCCTGTCGCCATTCGCCCCTTGTGGTGAATTGGCAGTCAAAGTGTGGCGAATTGAGTAACTACTAGTGTGAGTCCCCCTCCACCCCCGGCAAACGCGAGTCCCCCTCCGTCAAGGGCGAGTCACCCCCGTCAAGGGCGAGTCCCCCCGGCAAGCGCAAGTACATCAGCAGCAGCGGCGGTAGTGCTGAGGGGACGAGCGAAGGAGAAATAACCATTTTGAGTGAACTGTGGGGGCAAAGCACACACCCCGGCGGCGACCGCGCACAGACTTCTGTTCCGGCAAGGTAAGAAGCTTGAGATGATCATGATTTTGGCGGGGTGGCGTTTTTTAGGATGTACCTTGCTTGTATCTTTGTTATGTACCCAGCCACTGGGCACATCCTGGCTGTGCCCCATATCATGGATTTGGGAGTGAATGAGATATGTGGGGGTGGGGTGGGGTAAAATGAGATGATGAGGGGGGGTTAAATGAGATGATGATGATGAGGGGGGTGAGGAGATGATGATGAGGAGGGTAGTGGTGGTGGCTTGAGAGGAGAATGAGGAAGGGGTGAGAGGATGAGGGGTGTTGAGAGGATGAGGGGGGGTGAGAGGGAGCTTGAGGGGGGTTGCGGTCTGAGAATTTATAAACTTGTTCTAACAGTGTGTGTTTTACATTTTCGCATGCGCAACATAATACCTCAATTTTTACATGGTGTGGCTATTTTCACTTCCAATTCGCCACACCTGTGGCTACACTTAAAAATAGGTTGCCCACCCCAGTAGAAGATAGGCACTTCTGTAGAATAATAGGTGATTTCCCAGCTTTGGTTACATAATGTGGGCAAAATGTTTGCACATCTCAAGTTCTGCAAAACAGAAAGTGAATCCCTGCGCTTCTCCCATAGGGATAGCAA